>BGPR01003262.1:35048-64030 GCA_013235015.1 Araneus ventricosus | reverse complement strand
CCTTTTAAACGTTCTTTATCAATAACTGATTCAACGCTAATTTTCTCATCTTTTCCTCTATTTTTTATGCATTTTTAAATCTAAAATTTGATACGAGATGCTGAATTTTTTTTCCAAACTGAATCATCACGACTTTTCCCTCACCTTTTGCAAATGTGTTATTTTTTATTACTTTTTCGCATACGAAGTAAAACCCCGGGAATACGAACCAATTGGAGCTGACCATTGTTCGGATTCCGGTTTATTCGGATTATCCGGGAAATTCGGTAAAATATGTACTCTTGAAAAACCAAATGCAGTGGAGTATTGACTCTGGGTGTTCTGTGAAGGCGTACGGAAAGCGCACGCGGCGATTCGTTCAGTACGGTGGCAAACAAGTTGAGGATAAAAAGAAGGTATATGATTTTATTTCTACTCATTACGGTGCTGTATTCATTCTTAAAGACCAATTCGAATGCTTCTTTTAAGTTGGGAATAAACATTAGCTTTGTTTCTGATTCGTAATCGTTATTTTCCCTTCATTTATAGTAAAACTTTTTCATAAAATTAAAAAAAGATGTTGGGATTATCCGAAATTTCGGATTCCTGGGGTTCGGATTCCCGGGGTTCTACTCTATATAAAGAAAAATCAAAGTTAATGTCAAAATATTCGGACCTCCATGAATACGAAATAAAAAACAACTAATTTTAGAATTCTGTTTGTCGGTAAGTCTATCTGTAAACGCGATAACACAAAAAACGCAACCAGCTAGACGGATGATACTTGGCATGCAAAACAAATTGTAAACTTTTCTCAAATTTTGGACGAAATACGTCAATAGGAAGTCTGTCTGTTTGTCCGTCCGTGTGCATGTGGATACGATAACTTAAAAACGCAACAAGCTAGATGTAACTAATTTTCTGCTAAACATGGTACTGTTCCCTTAGCATGGGTCCAATCGTCGCCAAAACTTGCATGTTGGCGATATTCCATTAGCGCCAACATTCCTCGGTAAGATTTGGCGATGAGAGTTATCGCTGAGATTTGGCTGGTTTTTGCCTGGGGTCCTCCAGCGAAATTGCACTCATAATTCTGAGTTGAAGAAGCATAAGAACTATTCCCTTAGCGTATGTCTAATCGTCGCCAAGTTTGAATATTGGCGATATTCCATTAGCGCCAAAGTTCGTCGCTAAAATTCGGTAATGAGACTTATCTCAAAGGTTTGGCTGGTTTTTGCCTGGGGCTCGTTAACGAAACTGTACCCATAATTCTGAACTGAAAAAGCAGAGGAACTATTCCGTTAGCATGGCCACAATCGTCGCCAAGCTTGAATATTGGCGATATTCCATTAGCGCCAAAGTTTATCGCTAAAATTCGGAGTGTAATGAGAGTTATCGCTAAGGTTTGGCTGGTTTTTGCCTGCCTCACAGCATCAGGAATTGTATCCTAAACAATGAGAGCAAAATTGATAAGAAAATAAAATTACCTTGTTGTGGTATTGCATGAGCTGAATGATCACTCGTATATCATCCGAAAAGTTTTTGATGGAAATAACCCGCATAATGTTGGCAGCATCTTCTGCATCTGGATCTTGACAGTACTTGTTAGCCAGCACTAAACAAGCATCAGCTTGCTGCACCTGCAATGAGAACACCAGAAGAATCGTTAAGTATTTCGAGAACAAGTCATAGTTGTAATTAGCTATGGGTTAAAATCATTACTTACCAGAAATATCAATTTTGGGAGAACAGAAACCCCATCAATTTGAACTAAATGCAGAGTTTTTAAAAGAATACCCCAAATGTGAAGGGCTACAATTTCAAAACTAAAGAAGTTGCAACCTTTTTGCACAAATTAGACAAAAAATAATATTTTAAAGGTTATAAAATTTCAAATTTTTAAAGTGACCACCACCAGAAACAACGACGATATCCTATCAATAGCAGAAGTCAGCCCACATTTTCTCTCTTCTTTATCGTTTTGGATAAGAGCGTGTACCGGCTGTAACTTGTGCGGTTTTAAAATCAGTCTCTTTCGCAACACTTTCCATACCGTCGTATGAGCCATTTGCAGTTTTCGTCGAGTTTTCGGACTGTTAGTGAATGTTTGCGAATCTGTTCACATTCTCTTCAGACACACGCGGTGGGCCAGAACTTTTTCTTTTGCAAATGCACCCCTATTCGGAAAACTGACGAAACCAACGTAAAATGTTCCGTCTAACAGGAGGATGAATAGCGTATTTGCTATGAAATTCTCGTTGAAGAGTCGTAACAGATCCACTTTTAGCAAATTCAGTAACATAGAATGCTTTTTGTTCTTCAGTTATCACATCGGTGCGAACTGACTAAATGAACTCGCACAGTTAGGATGGCGGCAGACCCTAAGGCCCAGTAGCACAGAGATATTGTACAATATTGGATAATATTCGCAATAGCCCAGTAGCACAGAGATATTGTACAATACTGGATAATATTCGCAATATTGTACAATATCATATAATATTATATAATATTATACAATATCGGGCCACATGTTGTGCTACATGGGAGGCCCATAACGCCAAATATAGAATCTTACGAACTTCTCATTAGCTACTTTTCGTAGAATGGTGTGCCTACTTGTTTCATTCAGGAGATAAAGACATTCAAAGATAGTTTTTTCTATAAACACCCAGTATTATAAACTCGATCTCGAAAAAAACTAGTGGGAGTGGTCCCTCTAAACACATGTAGAGAAAAAATAAGCTAAAAGGCAGAAAAACGCACAAGAACCCCTAATGAAGCGAAGAAAAGAATAAGCGAAACGTTTTACAAAGATTTCCGCAGGTCGACCAACGCGAAAGTGGAATTAGAAGCCGGCGTGGTTACCAATAGGGCTGGGTGTAAGATCAAGAAAACGAAATTTGCAATTTGAACACCTTTTTTTTAACCGATTCACGCAAAAATTGGACACGAATGTACCATTAAGGTAAGAAGGCCACATACCAAATTTCATTTATCAAAGTAATTTTTTAAAGAAGTTATTGCGTTAAAAGTTATACGATTATACAGACAGACAGACAGTCAACCCTTTGACGGATTTGGTCTAAAATTTGATACAAACCTGCATTACTGATGATAAAAATGTGTACCAAATTTAATCCACCTAGCTATTTAAGTTTGTGTGTTATCACGTTGACACTGACACGGACATACCGACAGACAGGCTTCCCATGGATGGATTTTGTCCAAAATTTGACAGAAACCCACAAATTATGTGTAAAGACACATAACAAATTTCACCCCTGTAGCTTTAATAGTGTTTGAGTTATCGTGTTCACAGACACACAGACAGACATAATTCCAAAATTGTGTTTTACGGACTCAGGGAGGTCTAAAACGTGGAGATTCGTCAAAATCTCGAGTTCGAATTTTTTAAGGATTACAATACTTTTTCTTTGTATACTTCGTATACGAGAAATAGAAAAGGGATTCGATTGAGGTAGAATACGCAATCTAAAACAATCCTTTTTTTAACACTTGAGAGGTCTACTCATAGAACCACTTATCTCAGCGATGAGAAAATTAAATTTGTCCTGGAAATTGTGATTTTTGCAATTTTTTCAACTCATTGACCTGGCTAAATGCGTGTACAGCTCCGTATTGCAGTCGGTGGCCAATATTGGAACTTCCTTCTTTTTGCGTAATTGGAAATTCCATGGTCGTAATAATATGTAGACCAAATTTGGCTACATTTGGCTGAAGAGATTCTTTTTCACAATGGCGCTCTGAACACCTCAAGTTATTTTATGGTCACATTGTATATGTCATAGCAACAAAAGACACTGTACAATTAAGTACGAAAAAAATCAAAAAGAATAGCTTAACCCTTTGAACGGCAAAAATATTTCAGCTGAATGCTTTGAAAACGGCCTCTCTGTAGCTAAATGGTGTATGCAAATGTTTCGGAGCCGGTTTTCGGGTAATAAACAGAGAGCAACTTTCTACGCCGGAGCCGGTTTAAGAGTAATAATCGAAGAACGACTTTCTGCGACGGAGCCGGTTTCAGAATAGTCATCAGTGAGCGACTTTCTACGTTTCAGCCGGTTGAAGGGTTAAAAACATTTGCCAAATTCTGTGTGGTAAATCAGAAGTTAGTTGATTCGAGAATCTTTAAATCGAGGGTTTTTCGGCATTTTGCTAAACTGAGAAATGTCTCATTCATTCCCGCATTAAATGATAGAGAAAACCGACCTTCCGAGATTTTTTTAGTAAACATTTAATTCTATTGGTACGAAAATTTGTGCTTTATCAGCCCAACTGCTTTACTTACTTTATTTGTTCTATAATATAATTAGGGTTAACCTATATCCGGAATTTAAGATACCGTCCGCTCTAGAGTCCGGATCTCCCAAACGTCCGGATTTACGCCATTGAATACTGCGCGAGAGAAATTTAATAGGGAAAATCTGACGTATTCGAAGAAGCTGATGTCTTTCCGTCAATCCATCGTTTGCACTTTGGCACTGAATGAATTTTTTCGTCGATGGAGTCTATGCGGACAGCTTCGAGAGAGAGTCTCTCCTTGCCATTTATAAAAGAATGCTGAATGTCAAAGAGAATTGCGTTTTATCCTGTACAGAAATCGAGAAAAAGTTAAAAATGATGGAAGACTTCCCTAAAGAAAATTATCTCATCCGAAAAGTACCTACCGAAAGGAATCCGGAAAGGATGTGAGAAAGTGGATGTATCTTCTTATCCAGGACCCAGTTCATGCTGAAATTTAAAAGTCTCGGCAGTTTTGTTTTATTCCATTTTTCATTAATGTAATTTTGATTTACCAAATATTAATAAAAATTGTATCTTCTTTGCATTCAGACGTCTTCATTTTTTACTCCTTCTTCAAACTCTGTGCTTGTGTTATGAAAGAGAATCGCTGGTAGGCAGCTATTAGAATTTTATACAATACTTTGAACCCAGTGTCGGGGAGTCGAGGGGGACGAGGGGGGCAGTCTCGCCCCCCCCCACTTTTTTTAGGGAAAAATTAAATTTTTATTTTATTTTAGCTACCTGAAACTAGGAATTACAAAAAAGCAATTGTGTCCGGGAAAACTAGCTAATTTTTAAATTTTGTTGTCTACCCCTTATACTCCAAGGTATTTTAGATGTCTATAAATTTGTAGCCGCCTCACTTTTTCCACCCAATCTCCGCCACTGTTTCACCCCTCCACCCCAAGAAACTTCAATCCCCATACCGATCGGCCGCATTTCAACTAAAAAAATAATGGGACCCCTATCCATACTCTATAATTACATTTTTAGTTTTTGTCTGTGATCCAAAGCCACGTTTCACTACGTCATGGCTATTTTGACATTTCTCGCTACTACTTTTCCAAACTAGGAAATATTTGCTTTTATAATTAAATTGGGGCCTTTTTCATTCGCGATAAGTTCTTTCTTCGTTCCTAAATGCGTGAGTGAATTATCTCGCTTTTATTGAATTCACTGTGACCGAAAGTCCCGGAGTGAGGAAATCTACTCAAAAGTCATAACAAGCAAATAAAGATTTCGGTGAAATTTAATATAAAGAAAGGAAGCAAGAAAAATAACAGTTTACTTTTACTTACGAAGTTATATTTTACAATATCTTTTATTAATGGGTTTTTCCAGTCTTAATATTAGTTTCGGCACTAGAGGAAATAAGATTCTGAATTATGTTTAAAATTATTTAAAAGAAGAAATGCATTCCATGTTGATAAAAAGAGCCAAGATTCGAACCTTTTGTTCAAAACATCGTAGCATGATCATGTTTAGGTATGATTGCATGCCTTTATATTACTTTTAAAAATTTAGCAACGATAATGCGCACTCAAAATATGCATTTAATATTTTCGCAACGAACTTGCTGTAACTAAAAGAATTTAAATTATTATTGTAAAATATACTTAATCAAATTTGTAAAAATATATTGAAATTAGAGGGAAAAGATTGTATAGAAATAAAATGGGTATCAATGAAAAGTCAATTTTTTGAATTTTAAAGTGGTGTAAGAATCGTTTTGTACAATAATAGGCTTCGGAGTAACTAAGCAAAAACAAAAAAATCGATTAATTTTTAATTAAAAACCAAATTAAAATAAAAAAATCCTTCTTTAGTGATCACCCACTATCAAATATGTAACTACGTGCCAAATTTGTAGCTCCAAGTCCAATGGTCAGCCTGTAGAGAATTTTGAACATCTTTTGCATTATGCATGCTGCATTGCGCAATTCACAGATAGTATCCAAACTATAAACATAATCATACTAAAAATAGGCCTCATATAAATTCTTTGGAAATTGCAATGCCTGTTACGTATCATATGCAGCAGGGAATGCCTCTACAGTACGCTCTTCATCAGCATGTCGTGTTGAGAATGTCTCGTATCATTCTAATTCATTTCCGTGTTAAGAAACGAAAATCTTCGTAGTGTCTAGATATTCTATAGTGCATCGTCTATCGTATAAACTTCCAGCACATCGATCTTTCATTTTTGAGTTGAAATAAAATGGGTTGTACTCGTTTTAGTTTCTCATATACGAAGCATACAAAGAGAAAGAGTACTGTAATCATCAAAAAATTCGGCCTCGAGATTTTGAAGAATCTCCACGCTTTAGGTCTCAATGAGTTAAAAAATTTACAGCAGTTTATCGATTATCAGAAACAATTGCGGACAGAGAGTCTTCGGATAGCCGATCATTTACGAAAAAATATTTACTTGACTTAAGAGCAATATGAAACAAAGGAACGGAGATGTTAATCACAAAACTGTATATATTGTTTCAAAGCTGTAAAGTTGTTTCCCTGAGATGCTTATCTTGGCGAATTGGCGACAGATTTGGCGACTTAGCGACAAAGTTGGCGATTTTGGAGTTAAAAGGAATTTTCTAGAAAGACCTTGAACTGTCAATCTATTTCTACTAGCTTCATGAACTTTCTGGAGATTACGTCACTTCCTTCGTGATGACTTCATTTCCTGTTGAAAAAGTATAAAGGCAAGCTCTCAAGCCAAGAGTGGGTGAGAAGAACTTTGATCAACAAGTAAGCTGGTGAGCTAATTAGAAACCTTTGAGCGCTGAGTTGAGATTTAATGGTAATCTCAGTTGTGAATTTTTACAAGTGCTGTTTTAATACTTGTGCTACGTTTCTTTGCTTAGAATATTTGTAAAATAAAGAGCTTTATTTTTTTAAATCCTGCTTATTGGACTGCATTCACGTACACCCACAAAACGATTTCGTTACAATATTTTGTATCAAACATCTTACAAATGCATACTTAACATAAAGTAGTATGTTAAAGTAGGTCTACAATTTAGGAAAAGAATTCCAAATTTTTCTTTTGCTTCAGAGCTGAGTCAGAGCTAAATCTCGCACACGTTTTAACAAGTTTCGTGGCAAACCCTTTTTGCTTGACTTTTCATTCAGGCCATTTGATTCGTTGACTAATTAGATGACAGATGTTTGAAGATTGATATATTATCACTCAATATTTCATTATATCGTTTACCCATAAGTAATTAGCTTGTTTAGCGAAATTGTTACATAGTGTACCATTTATGGCACACGTGGGTGTGCAATTAGTTTTAACTTTTCAGTTACTTTGTACCACGTGTACCAGCGATGGTATAAGTGGCCTGAATTGAAAGTTTAGCATGTGCCATCTATGGTACACGTGGCACGGAACGTGTCAACAGACGAAAATTCTTCGGTTTCGTGTCTAAAGTTGATCGACGACGAAGAATCTCCTTCGTAAGAGACACAGATATATCTTATTTGTAAAAACTAAAAGTGCTGTAGCCCTTTCCAAAACTTTTGCACCTTTTGAATTCGCATTCGTTAGGTCGGGGCGGGGCCCCCCTAAGACTTTGGGCCCTGTCATTTTGCTAGCCCTTCTACCTTATAGGTACACCACGGGATGGAGTCAGATCATGAGACGTCACAGTTTACATGACAAGAGTAAATGCGTATGTCATCAAACCTCTATGGCATGGTCTTACGCTTCAACGCGATGTCTCCTTAAAGTTTATCTTCCAGCAATTGGAGAGCATCGTATTCTTTTTGTTCTAACCACTTCATAGCCACATGGAGACAGTGGAAAGCTTCCTGACTGGATGGTCCCTTCTGAGCACGGCCGTTTCTTTAAGATTTTCCTCGCCGTCGAAAGAATCTTGGTTGTCGATGACACTGGCAATGATTCCTTTGTCCGCCAGCACTTGATAGCCAGAATCATCAATATCGCATTCAATCCAGTCTTGAATGTTTTCTTGGTCGCATTCTTCAAATCCTGAAGATTCTTTTATCAGTCCAGTCAGTTCTGAATTTGCCGAATGGAACGCTTTCGGTTAACCGATGTTTTGGTTGGTCGGTATTTGGATAATCGATGGTGTACTGTATTTCTGTTTGTCGGTCTGTCTGTGAACCCGATATCTCAAAAATACAAGCTGGAAATTTGGTTGTTGGTCTTTACACCAAAGTTATAGATTTCTATAAAATTTTGGAGGAAATCCGTTAAAGGGAAGTTCCGTTCGTGTCCATGTGGACACAACAACTCAGAAACTCAAAGAGCATGTGGCATAATAATTAGAATTCTAGAACTGTATCCAATTTTTGACCAAATTCGCCAAGGATTGACCGTCTGATGGCAAGCATAAATCAAAGCGATAACTCAAAAAACGCAATGACTTAGATAACTGAAGATTCCACACATCCTGTCTTTTGATCTAAAATATAATTCTAAGAGTAAAATGAAACTTTAATAAAAAAGTAATCATTTATAAAATTGTAAAATCCTTCATGAAATTTGAAACAAAAATTAGTAAATCAATTTGCAAGCGCTGAAAATATTCCTCAAGTTCAAGTTTATAGATTTGTCTGCGAAATTTCCATTACGCTCGGTACGCTTATGAAAGTATTCTTAGAGAAAAGATTACTGTTCAATCGTTATATGTAAATAAAAGAGAAAGTCCCCAATTTAACAAAGCTTCAATTATCGAATCTGTGCAGTAGAAAATTACCAGAATCTTCGATTTATCGTTCAATTCCGGAGAACTCAGACTTCTAAACAAGTAATAATTTGAAGCATTTTATCGAATTAAAGTTGAAATGGGCAGAATTTTTCATTTGCTAAAATTATAATTGACTTGTTTACCTTTCTTGAATTTAACAAAACGGTTTCTGTAGAGAACAGCCTATGATTTGGAAAATTAGGATATTCGGCTCTCTGAACTAGGTTCTACCGACTTGAAAACAACCCATAATTATGATAATAACGAGTGTTCGATTCTTAAAAATGAATGCCGATTCATTCTGAACTCTTTCACTAGACGGCACCCGAAACGATATTATTCATCACCTTTAAAATTCAGAAAATATTCTTTGCTTTTAATATCCAATGATTTATTATTTGCGTTTGCTTATATTTTCTTTTCTACTTGATTTTTTATGTGCGTTTGTGAAACTGAACCCTAAGCTTTTATTTGTTTCTCTTCTGAGACGTTTAAATATCGCCTGCTTCAAGAACGAAAATGAATGTTTAATATTCTACTTGTTGTTTGCTTATAATTCTCAATTTGGCAATCCTCATTCAGGTGCAATTTTTGATCTTTAATGATTTTGATTATAATGTTGGTAATTCTAACAATGCGTCTATTTCAACGTATCTGATTCCATTTCTTCAGCAAAGCTGAGTTCTTTGCTGTTTTACTAGAGAAGTGTCTTTATCCACATATTTAAAAGGAGTGATTCTGGTTCCAATGGAAAATGGTCCTATTAATCCACCAAATCAAATGTAGAATAATTTGAAGAGAAATTAATCTTAGTTGTGTTTTGGAATTATGCGATGAAAATATAACGGAAATATACTTCTTTTGGTACTTCTTTTGTTTCCCATGGTTCACTTTTGTCTTCAAATATAACCTATAAGTTCCTGGGATTATGATTACATATTGTTACAAAGCTATAAAGTCGTTTCCCTGAGATCCTAATCTCGGTGACAAATTTGGCGACTTTGACGACAAAAGAATTTTCTAGAAGGACCTCGAACTTTCCACCTATTTCTACTGGTTTCATGAACTTTCTGGAGATTACGTCACTTCCTACATAATGAAGTCACTTCCTGTTGAAAAGTATAAAGGCAAGCCCTCAAGCCAAGAAGAGTCAGTTGGATTTTGATCAGCAAGCAAGCTGGTGTTCTAACAAGAAACCTTTGAGCGCTGTGTTGAGATTTAATGGTAATCTGTGTTGTGAATTCTTGCAAGTGCTATTTTATACTTGTGCTACTTTTATTTGCTTAGTATATTTGTAAAATAAAGAGCTTTATTTTAAAAAAATCCTGCTTATTGGACTGCATTCACATACACCCACAAGTCGATTTTGTCACAATATTTTAGAGCGATCAACTTTCTCTTCAGAGCATCAGTCTCATTTAAAAGCATTTGACTTTCATCTGGATGGGGAGTTTCGAGCTCCATAAGTTGTCCTCACATCTGCGAGGTGATTACAGTGAAGTATAGTTATTAAAACATCCTACAGTTCAACTTATTGGCCCCAAAATTTGTGTTGAGAAAGGATTCAACAAACAACAGAAAATAAATTTCTCCGCAAACATTCTTCTGAAAGCACTTTACGACAAAATACTACAAAAAGAACATTTGGAATTGGCATCACTGAACAAAAACCAGCTTGAGCGTTCTCCTCTCGACTTTCTATTTCCACAATATGGTGTGTTTAGAGTTTAACTTCGTCGTATAGTGACGGCATCGAGTATACATTTTAATACAGCCACTCTTACCGTTGCCCCATTGGGTCCAAAACTTGACACAGGACTGAAATTTTGGTGTAAATATCATATACTAAAATTCATGCATCTAGCGTATTGCGAGTTGAGTTATCGTGTTGACAAACACACGAAGAGACTGACCGACAGTTAATCAATCCCAAACTGTATCATGCTGTATCAAACTGTATCAAACATCAATCCGATCATGTATATGGTCAAAAAATTTGATACTCGTCTACAGGAGCGGCGCTAGTGTTTGCCCGACGGGGAGGAGCACGATCTGCCTGGCAGGGGGTACGACTTGCTGTACGGGGGGAAGAGTGTAATGAAATTGTTCTCAAATTTTCGCCAGATCTTTATCTACTAGTTGAAAATCCCGTTGAGTGAACGGGGTACAAAAATTTTCCCCGACGGAGGGCCCTGGCCCTCCTGGTCTCTTCACTGGCGCCACCCCTGCTCTTCTACTTCAACCGTGTGCCTTTTGAAGCACGGTGAAATTTTTATGTAAATGCTCTTCTACTTACAACGCCGGGAGCGAACCTCCGGCGACACACGGTGTTGAATAAGTGGGGAGGCGGTTCCTTAGGCGAGTACATTAATCGGGGACCTTGTTGCCGCGTTTCAAAAGACGAGACGTACTCCCTTCGGGAGGGTTGGCTCTTGGCCGGTGATGGTCATTAGGGCACCAACTGCAGTTGCCGCAATGCTGTTGCGGCGTCCGATCTTCACTTCAACCCGCTTTGTCAATAGGACGGGGGAATACTCTTCTACTTTTGAATACTCTTCTACTTAGTACTCTTCTACTACTTACCCCAAAATCCCACTCATGGGGACACCTCAAATATGGGGATGAGAACCTGCAGTATAATTCTCTCTTCCCGGTGAGTATAGTAATGGCGGTGTGTCTCTTGGGACCCATCTCCCAAGACGGGTCGTACCCCTGTAAAAGCGGGGGGTCGTCGCATGAGCCGCTTATAATGGGCGCTTAAATGCGGGGCCACAGTGCTCGATTTGCTGTCGCGGTGGCCGGTCTTTCAGATTGACTGTATGACCGAGGCTTGGTCAGGGTGTTCTGGATCGAAAATACTCTCTTCTTCAGTTTTTGGTGATAAAACCATATACTAAATTTGATCCATCTGGTTGGTTGCTTGTTACAGATCAATAGCCACATGCTCATCGAGAGGAAGACAGACAGATTTTCATTTGATGGATTTCGTGCAAAATTTGATAGAAATTTACAATTTGATGTAAATACAACACACCACATTCTATTCTTCCAACTCTTGCGCGTTTGAGTCTGTGAGATCTCGTTCACAGACGGACAGACGTTATTCCAAAAATGCTTTTTGAAACTCGGGAAGGTTTGAAACGTGGAGATCCATCAAAATCTCGAGGTCAAATTTTTTGACGATTACAATACTTTCTCTTTCTATTCTTCGTCTGCAAAAAAGTGTTAAATTTGGAATTGGGTGTTTCCATTTGTCTATTTGTGAACACGATAACTTAAAAAAGCAACAAGCTAGAAGGATCAAATTTGGTACGTAGTCTTAACACGAAAATCGTAGATTTATATCAAATTTTAAACAATATCCATCAATTAAAATCTGTCTGTGCGTCGGTTTATATTAATCAAATTTGGCATACAGTGTTGTCATCAGAATTGCAGAAGTATACCAAATTTTTGACCAAATGCACTATCGGATTGACTACCGCGATAACAGAAACAAGCATCAATCTAGATACATGAATTTTAGTGTATGAGCTGCACAGCAAAAAATGCAGATTAATGTCAAATTTTCCGCCAAATCGGTCCACGGGGAAATGTAAAGTTCTTTCTTCACCTATATGTCGAAGCTAAGCACCAAATGCGCCGTACTATGGAAGTATACGAGAAAGTCGTCGGGACATCATTCCTGCATGTTTTAGTTACGAGATCGATTTCTGCATTAAGATATCAAGTAGTAAAAAATAAAAATAAGTTACTTTTAAGGAAAAATCTGGAAAGATTCTCATTTACAAAGAAATGGAAAGCTGCAATCCTACCTTGACGCGCTGCAAATCCACGGGATTCATGACTGTGCCTTGAAAAAATTCGACTGTCGTGAAGTGCCTCTTGAAGAGACCCTCTAACTCTAGGTCCGGAGGTTTTCTAGGAAAGAAAGTGGGAGACTCAAAAAATATTGAAAGATTCTGGTGTTTTTTTTAAAACATGCACTCTCCTTGCAATTCATGCATGTGCAGTTTTAATTAATAATTAATGAATAAAAACATTTTTTTAAAAAACACGGTTACATCAACGCATTAAAAAGTAGATTATTTTTATTTTAATTATTTTGTAATTTTAGACGTTTAATTAATAATTCATTATTATAAGTATTAGTGAATCTTGAAATCGATATTTTTCGCAAATTCACTACCAGGTGGCGCCACAAGTATGGTATCAAAATTAATGGATGAACTGATAATTAAATCCTGAAAATATTAAATTAGTTTATTGTCATCGAGAATAAACAAATGCACAAAATTTCAAATCTCTCACTTGCCAGGAAGCGAGGCAAAAATCGATTAGAAAATTACAGCCTTACAAACATGAGTTTGTCACGTCAAGGTTAGGTTAACGTCCCGTTTTGAAGCAACACGAGGGGTATTTAGGGACGGACCTCGTCATTTTGAGCCGCGGTCAGATGACGACACCTGAGATGGCACCCCCTCTCCAAACTTCCGCGCCACACCAGCGGGAGGACGTTTGGCCACTATGCATGATTTAGCGTGCAGCAGGCCCCATGCACGGTGGGGTCGGGCTTCGAGCCTGCGACCCTCCGGCTCCGAGGTCGGGACCTTACCACTAGGCCAACGCGGCCTCCTTTGTCATGTCAAAGACACGTTAAATGAAAGTGTGAAGAAATGAAAATAATACACTGTGCAACTTTGATCTCACCTTCAACTCGAATTGTTATTTATTTCATACGAAAGGATACGAAATAAATTTTAATAACCAGTCATTTATTATAATATAAATTTCTTTACAACTTAGTGTGACGGGAAGACTTAATGGAATTTATTGTTTTAGAACGCAGCAAAGAAAGAATAGCTCGAGGAACTTAATATACAGGGTGTCCGAGGATTGTGGGACACATTTCAAAACATAATTTAAAAAAAACTAATGATGTTACAACTACGGTGTTTTTAAATGAGAGAGCAAATAATTTTTTTTTCTTCTTCAGATAGGTAACGCGGCGTTACGCCGTTCTAAATTTGCTACATGAAAGAATTCCGTACGCGAAGGGTACCGATCGGCAGAAGTCGATGCATGTTTTCTGGTTTCCTTTTTTAGTTTTCTTGAATATCTCAAAAAATATTCAGTTTTCACACCACATCTGAATTAACAAATTAAAGGGCGTAAAATTTCCTACAAATGTATGCTTTTATTTTTCTTGTAGCTTTCATAATTTCGCGGATAATACTCTCAAAAATGGGAGATTTTCAATAATTCAAGGCCACCTTAACGGCGCGTTTCCTATCTGAAAAATAAAATCTTTTTGAAATGCGCTCTCATTGCAAGAAAAAAACAGTCGTAGTTCCGTAGTTGTAACTTGATTAGGTTTTTTTTCATTGATTTTTGAAATGTGTCCCACAATTCTCGGACACCTTGCACTTTTATTTAACTTACCCGGTTTCTGGTTTGTAAAGAAGAAATTTCTCGAATCAATTTTTCACTTCCTCCCTGTTGTACCAGAGTTCTGAAATTTAGTGCACCTGTGTATTCTCCATGACACCACATTGTTTTAGTATTTTAGGCGCTTCATTATTAGTCACTCAATTCAATTAACAATTTTGGATTTCAAACGAGCCTGGTAATGAATTTAAGAAAAATGGACTTCCAGATTCCATAATGTCTATAATAGAAAAGGCCAGGAAAATCGGTGACGATCACGTGGTTTGGGGTGGCTATGTGCCAAAGAGATTTAGGCCTGCAAATTGTCAAGCACACCATGGGATACTCTTTGGATTCTGTGATGACTTAATATCAAATAGGAGTTATGACATGGTTTTTTTCAGCTAAGTTCAGCAGTTTATTTTCTTTTTCATTTTATGTGGATTAATTGACGTGGAACTCCGTTAATATCAGATAGAAGTTGTACTAGGATTAATCTATTTTTCCACTTCTCGGAGATTTTTACTTTCGTTTTCGTTAAAAAGGTTCTTTCTTTTTCGCAATTAATTTTGGAATTGAATATTTATAGATTTTGCAAAACGAAATTTAGTGTCAATTGATTAATCATTTCTTTTTTCATGCTTTTTTTATTTCTTAATCACTCCGCCAATGTGCATGAAATTTTCTACTACAACTTTCGTTAATAAGTCTGTGACAATCAGACCTGAGATATTGTTGGCAAGCTAAAAGCCCACACAAATCTTCTAGTTTATAATAATGAATTATAAATTAAAGACTAAAAATTAGAAAATAATTTTAAAAGTGTATGCTTTTTTCAGTATAATTAGTAAAAGTGTATTTTGGAAAACTGTCACTAGTAAATTAATTATTTGCTTCCCAATTTTGTTTTCCAGTTAAGGGGACATACGACTCTTAAACCTCGAAAAAGTGGTGGAAAACTATGAAATTCGATATATTATATCTCTGAAACAATGGAATTCACAAACTCAACTTTTTTCTAGAAAAATATCTGTTCTTTCTCTTATAGTACACACATTTCTAAGTATTTATTTGAGAGAGTAATAAATATGGGTATAGTTTTTGGAGGAAAAAGTGAGATAGTCACCTTTTAGCGCATGATTACGGATAAAACATTTATCTAAAAACAATATTTTGGGTATCTATTTATCCAAACAGTCTTTTTAAGAAACTGAGCCTCAATTTATTAACATTTAAATTTAATTTCTATTTTATATACCAATTTAAAATAAAAATGTTAAAAATAGTTAAAATTTCAGCTTTTTTAAACCCCCAAAAAACAATTCTTTGGAGAAATATGCACAAAAGTGGGGTTTAATTTTTGGAACGTAGCAAAATACGTATTCGGTAAAAACTTTATGTAAAAATATTCAATAGTTCTTGAGATATCGTGCGCGCAATATCAGAAAAAGACATTTTGAGATATAGCGCTTTAAAGATATGGACATATTCAATGTTCACGTTGAAGAGCTGACACATTTTCCTTCATAACTTTCATAATTATAGAATTTTTTAACGCGGATTGTTTTAAATTGTTCAGAAAAGACTGGGAAATAATATATATTTTTTTTCATAAAATCAAAAATTTTCGAGGTTTAACAGACGCATGTTAAAGCGAGAGAGGATCTCTTCTTACCTGTGAAGGAAGACGACTTCAACATCTACATCTTCTCTGTCTTCGTGAAGAAAGTCTTTCAAGAAGTAGGACACGGAGTCGTAGTTGATGTGCCCGCACACCACTATGTGTCTGAAAGCAGGCAACACAACCCATTTACTAGCATCTTACCGCAGAAGAGATTGAAAATAGACACAACACACGCTTAGGGCGTAACCAGAAAGTTACTAAAATTCATAATTAAAGATATTGATCATTCAGATCTCATTCCCCCAAAATAAGGTTAGGCTTTAGCAGAATGTTTTGAAAAGCTTCTTTTTAATGCTTTCTACTCATCTGAGGTATTTAAGGACGATTTTAACCCTTTGAACGTCAAAAATATTTCAGCTGAACGCTTTGAAAACGCCCTCTCTGTAGCTAAATGGTGAACGTAAATGTTTCGGAGCCGGTTTTCGGGTAATAAACAGAGAGCAACTTTCTACGCCGGAGCCGGTTTAAGAGTAATAATCGAAGAAAGACTTTCTGCGACGGAGCCGGTTTTAGAATAGTCATCAGAGAGCGACTTTCTGCGTTTCAGCCGGTTGAAGGGTTAAAGTGTCTGTGATAACAAAATAGTGTTCTGACCGGGAACAAAATTTTAGATCTTTGAATCTGATTTCAAGGTTTGAACAAATCAGATGTAGAAGCCTAGTTTGATATTAATTATTAAATACGATGCCTTCCTCGATATAGCCTCGTTACTGGTGATTAAATGATTAAATAATTATTTTAGAAATTTATATTTTTAAAAGAAAAATTTTGCTCCCTTTTGGCTAACGTACAATTTGAAACTTTGAATCTTTTCGTAAAATGCATGTCGGCGAAATAAATTATTTACGAAACGTTTTCTAAAAATGCCAAAAAATTTTGCATTAGTACCACATTAGTAAAATATATTTGAAAATAAATTCTAAAGTTAAAGTATTAAAAACTTGAAACTATTATTTATACTATTATAAACTAAAATATTATACTTCTAAGGGTTAAGAGACTATTACTTACATTCACTCGCAAAGTTAACTAAATACATTTTTATTCAAAATTTTACCTCAGTACCTTAGGATATAGAGTAATACAAGGTATCCTGGTTGAAGGTATCTAAAAGTAATGGCTTGTACTGAGAGAGCCACACATGATTAGACACGGTGCACACGTTCAATGTGTGTCAAACAAGTCATTAGCGACAAAATGCCAGAAAAGCGATAAGCGCAGTGAAGTACTTTCATACCAGTTGGGTAGTGCACACGTATCTCGCGCTGAATTGAGATGTCGGGCAAGTCATTAACAACACTTGCCGGACACTGCCCAGAGGTTGGGGGAGAAATCGAACAGAACCGAAGGTATGTGCGCACAACCCAACTGCTATCAATGTCCTTCACGCCGATAATCGCTTCTCTGGCATTTTGTGTCACTAACGACTTGCCGACAAAAATCGTGTGTGTGCACCAGGCATTGGAATTTCAGTCGCATTATAGATAGCATTTCCTCAAGTTTCTTTACAGATTAATGAAGTTGAATGTGAGCACCAATAGTGGCTCTGAAAATGTTCAAACGTCAATTCACCTTTTATCATTTATGATAAAAATTGATGGTTATTATGATTCACTGTCACCTGATAGCTCTCCCACAGCTGGTCATCTTATAGGAAAGTGTTAATTACCTTCTCAGAAGCGATTCTCTCTGAAGTGGACATTGGCGCTTTAGGCCTCATGCACACATCCAATTTTAACCGGATAAGTTATTAGCGGCAAAATTCAGGAGAAGCGATTAGCGGCGTGAAGTTCAGTGATAACAGTTGGATAGTCCTCGCATACCTACTACGGGAAAAGTAATTAGTGGCCGTTTAGCTCAGCTTTTTTACATAGGAAACCGCAACAGAAGTGGATCTAAAATTACTGCCTTCAGTACGCATGGGAGGTTTGTGTGGAGTACCCAGCTCCTACTTTACTATAATTAAGATATATTAGAGAAGGGGCCACCCAATTTGATATAATAGGTAAGTGCCACTGTTGTAAATCATGCCAGTCAACGTGTTAAAATTTGTGAAAGGACTCACTCTGATACTACATCTTCAGCACAATGGATATCAATCATAACAGTAGAAGAGGCATAGAGATTTCTCTCCCCATTATATTCATCATACGAAGTAGAGTCTTTTAAAACTAGCTGTGTGCTGTACAACTTCGTCGAATTACATTAAAAGTTTAATTTCCTCTTTCTTAATATAGTTGTCATACTAGACCACGTAATACATATCCTGTTTTCTTATTTATGGCGTTAATAAAAAGAGATAAAAAAAAATTCTCATTTGCAAAACTCTACCCGACGTGAAAAAAATGTCGCCATACTTTAATAAAATACTGAACTCAAATACTCCGAGGTCTTTTGTTCAAAGGTTCCCATTCTCTGCTTCCAAGAGTCGGTGGGAGCTGGCGACAAAGGAGTTTGTCTTCTTTTTAATGCTCTACACCTGCATTTTATGCCTCCTGGTGCTCTCAAAATCTTATTTACAGGAAGTTTTTAAACTTGAACAGCGCCTGACTTTCGAAAAAATGCCGGCAGCGCCGATCTTTCAAATAACACGCTTGAAGAAAACTAAAAGAACCCCGAGAAAAGATGAGCTTATCAGGAAGGGGATGAATTAAAGCTTCTTTTCCCTCTTATTCTGGTTCAAGAATGCGATTTCTGCCTCTTTTGAATAGACTTTGAAAACATTTAGAAAATATTCCTCGCAAGTAATCAAAGCGTAAAAATCGATAATCATTAAATTCAAACCACAATTTAAGACATGCTCAGCTTACACAATGTTTAGAAAGAGCTTAAAGGAAATAGGACATTTTGCGTTGTCAACAAAATTAATTTTTCAATTATAGCTTCGTCAAATAACGGGCATACACCGGATAAAAAAATAATATGTAGAAGTTTGAAAAGTCGGAAGTGTCATAAATTAACTTTAAGTATGATAAAATTATATAGTTTATTACTCAAATCTGATAACAAATTGATATAATCGACAAGAATTGATAATGATTCAAACTATGATAAAAATATGCAGTCTTTTGCATTTTTTAAAACATGTTTATTTTCAAATTTAGGTAAGCATATATAAAATTCTTTTTATTGTCTTGATATTAAATTTTATACTATAATATTTATGCTAAACTTACTTTTATTTATTTTTGGGCAGAAATATATTTCTAAGATGCTATTTATAATGAAAAACATCATGCGTTTTTCAGATTTTCAAGTTATATGATATTCAATATTTTTTTAAATTTTTATTTCAAGTTTATTAAATTGAAAATAAGTTCGCTGTAATTATTGAATATATGAATACTAATAATGCATTATGCTAATTTTGGTGTGATTTTGTTCCTCATTGTTTCTTTCTGAGCGATGCAGATTATTAACGCATCACAACACATTTTCAACTTGCTATTAAAAACAAATACTTTAAGAAACAAATATTCTCACTGTATTTTATAATGCATACATCACAATCTCTCAATAGATATTATACTTTATATCTGATATAATTTTTACTTGGAAAAATTCCTTTTATTTCGAACTCAGATTTTGATGATTTTCGTTGACGAGAACGTCCTAGTTCCTTTAAACAATTAAAGGTTGATAGTTACAAGAAAGAGATTAAATAGAAAACATCCAAGTTTTTTCAAAAGTACATAATGATCGGGGAAATTAAAATACAATTTCCTAAAAACATGTAGGGGATATCACATTTACGAAGTCCTTTCACGTGATTAATGCAACTAATTTATTTAAATAATTTTATTTCAAAATTGAAATAAATTATTTGTGTAAATTATCCAGTTATTTACTATTGGTTCCATCGTAATGTTTAAGGTTCATTTCAGGAACAAAAATAAATGCATTCCAGCTATTATATATATATATATATATATTTGAAACATTTATTTATTTTCAGTACTATTAAAAATAATTTTCAATACTACTTAATATAATAGGATGTATACTTTTAAGATTAAGGTCTACGATAAATACCATGTCGCAGAGCAGCACAATTTCTACGATCTTCTGATTTTAAGAAAAGTTTTCATGACATATGAAGCTCTAAATATGCTTAGATTGTTTTGATTTCTTGAATATAAATGACCTTACTTTCAATTTTCAGCAACGAGGCAGACATTGTTTTTTGAAATGCATTTGCTGAAATTTAGATTTCTTTATAATGCTGAAAACTGGATCGAATGTTCGAGTTTAACCCTCTGACTGCTTATCCCGCGATTTCCTCGGGTATAAAGTAAGTCTATTTTCCGCTGTATCCTGCGATTTCCTGCGTCTTTACTTAGTACTATTATAGTGTTGAATCATATTATACTAATAAAGCTTCTCATATAAATAAGAACTCGCTTGGTTCAACGATATTTGAACGTGCTTGCAACCAGGGTTGCGGCGATTTAAATCAGTTGATTAAAATCACTGATTTAAATCAACTGATTTTTTAAAAAAAAATTACTGATTTAAATCACTTTATTTTAAATATCAATTTAATCTACTTTAATGAAATAAAATTGTTCATGTATCTTTAAATAGTGATTTTAAAATATTTTTAAATGTACATTCAAAGAATATATAGAACATAAACAAAAATATTTCATTGAATTGGTGTAACTAGAGTACTTCCCCATCTTTATTATTGAGAACAAAGCAAATTAGATTTGAAATAAATCTCTAATGAGCAACACAATAAAATGCAAAGTATGAGATGCTCCTTTTTATTAAATAAAATAAATATTGCGAAAGGATCATGTTCATAAAGAAAGAACATAGTAAAATGCAGTGAGTTTCATTTTAATATTGGAGAAAATTAAATATTGTTGGGGACAACAAAGTTTTTATATTGCAATAATGTTCAAATGTAAGATAATTAAGTAATACATATAAATGTTCCAAAAGATATACAAACATCTACATTATGCAATCTCTTAAACTATGATCTATACTTATAAAAGGCAATGTTTGTGTGTGTGCGTGCTTACAAATATTTTTTAAATGGTTGTTACATGTTTGAATTAAATTTTTCTAATTTATGTTTTTTTAAAGAAAGTACAGCTTAATTACCTGTATGTTGTTATATATATATATGATTCTATGACTGTAGGGCTCATTCTCTAATATATAAATGTTAATATATTTATAGATTTAAAAAAATCATTAAAATAAAAAAAATCTTTATTTAAATAAAAAAATCCGATTTAAATCAAATAAATCGATTTTTTTTTAAATAAAAAAAGCGACAACCCTGCTTGCAACCGTTGCATCTGAATTGTGATTTTTAAAAATTCGACATTCAGAAGGTTAAATTCAGTTGGCGCAAAGAAGACATCCGTTTTGAATTTTCGACATGCATGAAATTACCTAGATCTTCCTACACATTACCTTTCATTGAATTTTCAGCAACGAGGCTAAACCTTGGGTGATAGGAGTCATTTTGCTCGGACTTTAGAATTCTTTATTTTATTAAAAACTGGATTGACCGTTAAAGCTTAAATTGAATAGGCGAAGAAGGCATCAATTTCGAATCTATAAAATTACCTATATCTTCTTACACAAACTCTAAAAGTTTCTTGCACGAAAAATACACTGATCGCTCGAGATTTATTTTAAGATTGCATATTGTGATACTGCTTGAAACTTTAAAGCTGGTTTTTAATTTATCTGAAAGAACAGAACTTTCAAAATTGATGTTTCTTAACATACTTGGAATACATACAAAACGACATTTTAAGGCATAGATTTATTGAAATTTATAAAGCATTTACGAAATTCCCATTCTTCAAAAAATTACCAGTTTGGAAAGATACTGAATGCCCTGTATGTTTGAAAATTGCAAATGAACCGTCGCACACTAAAATTTGAAGGCAGAAATCTTTGATAACTGTCTCTAATTTATTACACACATAAATGAAAAATATGAAAAAAATTGACAATGAACTCTCCTTGATTTCTTGGAAATTTAAGCAACCCAACACAGTTAAAAACATCGGTTTTATATCATTGCAAATTATTTCATTAACTGAAACACACAATCATCAAATGCTATTTAAAAACCACAACAGCAATATTTAGAAACGAACAGTTATTCACCTTTAAGCATTTTAATAAATTTATAAATCAAATAATACTACTCAACATACTATTAAAATCCATTAAAATATTCAACAAACAGCTATATTTATCACGTTATATTAATGCACTATCGATGCTTTACAAAACACATAAAACTTGTTTTAAAATGCACGAAACATTAAATTACGGAATAAAAGCATTTTTAAAATCACATGATAAAGCTGCAAAAAATAAAAGCTAAGCAGCGGTAAGTGCAAGCTTTTTTAAAGCAAATGCTCAGTTTGAAACATTTAAAAATTGCGTCTCGAATTATGTTCGCAAGCAGCTTTTGCGACGGACGCATGCATCTCAGTCAAAGCAAAACGTGATCAACAGTATGCAGTTGCTCAACACCAAAACGTTATTTGCAAGTGCTTCTCAAATCAAGACTGAAGAAGACTCGTTTATATGAAGTGATAAATTCAACTTTTGCTTCATTCCAAAACTTTAAGGCTTGAGAAAAGGGCATTTATTTGCAATTCAAATTGATGTTACTTTATATTTTCTCTGTCATTGCCATTTTTCTAGGAACTCCTACTTTTTATTTTTCTAGGGGCTCTTACTGTTAACAACAAAACATTACTTGCAAGTGCTTCTCAAATCAAGACTGAAGAAGAGTCTTTTATATGAAGTGGTAAATTCAACTTTTGCTTCAGACCAACATTTTAAGGTCTGAGAAAAGGGCATTTATTTACAATTCAAATTGATGTTACTTTATTTATTCTCTGCCATTGCCATTTTTTTAGGAACTCTTACCTTTTATTACCTCTTTTTAGGGGCTCTTTCTGTTCACAGCAAAACGTTATTTGCAAGTGCTTCTCAAATCAATACTGAAGAAGAGTCGTTTATAAGAAGTGGTAAATTCAACTTTTGCTTCAGGCCTGAGAGACGGGCACTTATTTGCAGTTCAGATTGTTACTTTATATTTTCTCTGCCATTGCCGTTTTCCTAGGAACTCTTACTTTTTGCTACCTCTTTCTAGGAGCTCTTACTGTTAACACCTGAACGTTATTTACAAGTGCTTCTCAAATAATGGCGACTAGTTTAGAAGAAGAGGAGAATTAAACTTTTGCTTCATGTCAACATTTTAAGGCCTAATACAGCTTTTTTTTATTTGAAGATGAAATTGATGTTACTTTATCTTTTCAATGCCATATTTTCAAGGGATCTTACTGTTAACACTATAATATTATTTACAAGAGCTTCTCAAATCAAAACTGAAGAAGACTAGCTCAGAAGAAGTGGTGAATTCAACCTTTACTTCAGGCCAAACGTTTTAGGCCTGAGAAAGGGGTTTATTTACTTTATCATCTTATTGCCATATTTCTAGGGACACATACTTTTTACTATATCTTTCCAGGGGCTATTAATATTCACACGAGAATATTATTTACGAGTTGCTTCTCAAATCAGTACTAAAGTGGACTAGCTTAGAAGAGGTGAATTCAACTCTTGCTTCAAGCCAAAATTTTAAGGCCTGATAAAATGTTTTTAGTTGAAATTGATGCTACTTTATCTTTTAATTGCCCTTGCCATATTTCTAAAGGCTCTTAGTTTTTAATAAATATTTCTAGGGGCTCTTATTGTTTATTAACTTTTTCTAGTGGCTGTAGCCATCAACATCAGAATATTATATAGGGGCTCTTACTTTTTACTAAATCTTTCAGTGGGCTTTTAGTGTTAACACCAGAATATTATTTACAAGTGATTCTCAAATCAAGACTGAAAACAACTAACTTAGAAGAAGTGGTGAATTCAACTTTTGCTTCAGGCCAAAATTTTGAAGCCTGAGAAAGGGGAATTTATTTGCAATTCAAATTGAGATAACTTCATATTTTTACTGCCATTGCCATATTTCTAGGGACTATTACTGTTTATTGTGCAAATAACTTGCAATCCTTAAACTTGTAAAAGATTTCAAGAAAGGTTGTAATAGCCAAATTTTCTCAACATCTGAATTTATATTTTTTGCAAATACATACATCCACTGGATTATACTTTGAAATCAATCAGAATCCATAAACATTCTCTCTTTTCACTATTTAATTATTTTTCTACAGATATATTATTATTCTCTCTGCATTTAGCTGTTTGCATACAAAAATAAAATTTTAATTTTGTTCAAAAACGAATACTGAATTAAATTTCCGCCTTATTTTAATTGAAGAAATTTGTATAAAATTTTACAACAACGTAATTTGATTAAAGAGAAATTTCAAAAACACATATACTTAAAAGCGAGTTGAAATATATGTACTAGAATTTTTTTAAAATTCCGACTAAAATTTTAATTTTTTTCAACAGTTTAACAAACTCGCTTTAATTTGAACAAATTTGATTTAACCAGAAAATTTATTTCTACAATTTCAGATTAAATCTTTGTGCGAACCTTTTGATAGAAGGCTTCAAAATTTGGACATATATCTTGATCATAAATATTGAATTAACTTCATCAATTTGGCATTGATCATTGACTTACAAAATATTTCTCTAAATTATTAGAGCTAATGAAATTAGCAATAAAACGTTTTAAAAGGAAGCATATTTTTTGAGACTCCTAAGCATTTTACCAAAAAAATTGCGATATTATACATTATATCTATATATAGCGAACTATCAATTATACTTATCATTGCGAGTTTTTAAATTTTATTTAAAAATTGGAGCTTGTAAGGATTATGAACATTCTACATATTTCACCAAAATTTAATTTCCTATCCTTTACACATTCATATTATGTATCTTTTTGGAATTCTATACATTATACTAAAAATGTGCTCATTCGACGACTTTTAAGAATCCTATATATTATGCTTTTGCTAATAAAATACATTACACTTAAAAAATTTCTTTTCGTAGATTTTTTATGGAACCTGTCAGTACACACATATGTGTAATGTGTACACAGGGTTCCCACTTATATCCGTCACACACCCCTTAACTCTAAACGGTGACAGCTTAGGCCATAAAGTTGGTGTCTGGGTATAGTAAAAAGGCTATGCGCTACTCGATGAGACAACTTACAACGCCATCTATCGGCAAAGTTTGGAATTAGCGGTCCTATCTCGTAAACGGTGAAAGATACGAGAAAAAAGTCAATTAGAAAGTTGTAGAGCACTCTCGATTTAGTACGAAAAAATACCTTGAGCACAATAATACTCAAAACAGAATGTAAAAACTGAACATTTGTTTGATTGTGATTTTCAACACTATGGCGTCGTGAAACGCGAGCGAAGCGAGAAATCCAGTCCCGAGTGCAAATGTGTATAATGGCTAACGGAAAGCATTTTGAGCAATATAAATAAATGATCCAGAAGACAGGAACGTGTCTCAGTTTCTCTCTTCCACTCTTTATGACATGACAATTTTCAAAATCGTGACCAAACAAATGTTCATTTTTTGCATTCTGTTTTGAGTATTAATGTGCGCAAGGTATCTTTTCGTACTAAATCGAGAGTGCTCTACAACGTTCTAATTGACTCTTTTCTCATACCTTTCACCGTTTACGAGATAGGACCGCTAATTAGAAAATTTGCCGATAGATGGCGTTGTAAGTTGTCTCATCGAGAAGCGCATAACCTTTTTACTATACCTAGACACCAAGTTTATGGCCTAAGCTGTCACCGTTTAGAAGTTAAGGGGGTGTAACGGATATAAGTGGGAACCCTGTATTATCACAACGTATGGAATTTCTTTTGCTAATCCTATGCATTATACTTTTTGCGTATGCAATCTACTGAAAAACTGCTCATCATTTCTTTTGCGAATCCTATACATTATACTTTTTGCGTATGCATTCTACTGAAAAAACTGCTCATCATTTCTTTTGCGAATCTTGTACATTATACAGGGTTATTCAAAACAACAACGATTACAAGTGGCTATAACTTTCTTGTAAACAAGGATAGGAAGTAACAATTCGAACACAATACCGGAAGAAGCTTAGAGTTTTGTTTGAGTTCGTAATAATTTCCGAATGTGACTTCCCTTGGTTTGATAGTCCATTTTATTACCATGTGAAGCATTTTTTATGCATACCCTCAGTTCGTTTACTACTATACTTAAAAGAGTTGTTAAGACTACAACATATCGCAAAGAAATGAAAACATAAGAAGTATTAGTTCAGAAAATTTAGATATCCATTTGCAGAACATGCATGTGGCTTTCGAACAGTGGTGGCTCATCCGCTAGGGCTGCAACCCCACGAAATTATTTTAAAAGTTTGTATTCTCGTTTTTATTCTAATTGGCTTACTTTTCCACTTTGAGAGTTTCAATGATCAACGAAAATGGCGAAAAGTAATAAAAAACGTGAAAGGAAGAAAGAAAATCAATCAAGAATTAATAGAGAGACAGAGCAGAGGTGCATAGAGTTTTGCCCCTCCTAAGAATCAAAATTCGCCACTGAGAAGCTCTCAGGCGGAAGATAAATGCAACCCTTTCTCCCTTTGATTTTAGAAGAACTCGAGCTTCAATTTTTACAGCTCTTGTTTGCCCCGGTTTCCACATTTGGCTTTTTTTCCCTTTCTCTCAGTAGTTCAGTCATTATTTAGTTTTTTAAATAAAATTCTGGAAGATTTGTAATTTTTTACTTCTTTAGGCTTTTTGGGGTGCTGATTACGAATATGAGGTTGGCCACCAAAGATTTTTTTTGCAATTTAAGTTATAGCCAAAACACATGGAAAATTGTTTTTTCCTAGCTTTTCCTATAACTAAAAAATATCATTTTTTTTAGTATATCATCATTACATACCAAAATAATCAGCAGAAAATTTTCTACAACTTAAGTCTATACAAATTTTTGTAGCACTGCTTTTTTCTGAGCTGACGAGAGCTACTGCTGTCGAAAGCGCACAGTGGCTGCGAACATGCTTCACAGCAGTGGCGAATCCAGGATTTTGGTCGGGAGGTCATAAACATTTTGTATCGTCGTGACCTCAACGCTTATGTAAGTGAAAACGCTTTCACTTTTTACACTTTACAATAAGAAATCACAAAGGACACTACAATACTGTCGATAATTTAATAAAAACACAATGAAATAACAAGCCAAAAAATGTTTTGGACAGCTTCAACGCTACAAGTACGAGTGGAATGACTACAAAAATTGGAAAATTTTCGATCCTGCCAAGCCAGAAAGCAATGTTACCACGTTTTATTTATTTTAAAAAAAGAGATTAAGGACAAACAGGTAATTTGAAAAAAAATCAAGAATTTTGGTTTAGCTCTGGGGGGCTGCAGCCCGATAGCCCCCTGGATTAGCCACTGCTTCACAGCGTCTGGTTCGAAATGGGCTGCAGCACGAATGTTGCTGTGTGTCCAAGTGAAGTCACATTGTGCATTTATTATGTACGCAAACAAAACTTTAAGTTTCCTGCTGTACCAAAGTGTTGAGCTGGCTCTTCTGGATATTCAATGAATGGCTTCCTTCTGTATGGTGTTCAACATATTTCTTTCTATCGTTGTTTACAGAGAAGTTACAGACATTTGTAATGAGCGCAATTGTTTTGAATCACCCTGCATTAAAAAATGCTCATTGTTTTATTTTGAGCGAGCCATTTTTAATCTAATCTAGAAGAGTGGCGTACAAATAATATCTCTTCCGATCCAGTGGATGTGGCTGCAAGAGAAGACAAACCCCGAGTGTGCGTCGTGATATATTACCTCTTTCCTCCTTCCTTTCTGAGAACTCCTCCGTATTTGGACGGGTGTCCAATCAGCTCGGTAATTTCTGGTATCCAACTGGCGAACACTGCCTGTGTGCACCCAGGGGAGAAACAGATACCGATAGAAACACCCAAAATAAGCGACAGAATGGGGAACAAATACAGAAAAAGGCCGACGGTTCACCAAAGTTTGCTTATGCAACGAAATGAACACTAATCTCTTCTCAGAACAAGAGACGAAGAGATTTATGCGTTAACCCTTTCTAAAGCCGTGGGAAGTACACTTCTCACCAAGTCTTTTTAAATGCAGCTTTTAAAGGTTGGCGTATGTTCTCGCCAAATTTTCCGACGAAACCAAAACCTGGATTTCTTTTCTCAAACTATAACGAAGTATCTTGACTTGGTAATTAATTATTAATTAATAAAATTTTTAAAGAAAAATTAATGTCATCCAATAAACTAAATGAATTTCTTTTCTTAAATTAATCTCAATCCCAAAGTTATTTTATTATACTACTCCTTACAATTATGTTCCCATTCATGTCAATTTTTTGTGTTTTTTCCTCAATGGAACACTTGCGCTGATACGTTCCTTTCCAAAACAGTGTTTAATGTAGTGTACTATCATCAATTTAACAGTTATAAATTAACAAATTTATAAATTGATTAAATTAATTAATAAAACATTAATAAAAATTTTAAATGCAGCTATTTATAATATAATACAGAAACGAAAATTAGATAAACTAAACAAAAATTAAAATTAAATAAAAAGAAAGAAAAAATATAGATAATAAAAGCAGCAGATTTGAACAAAAACGATGATAAATACTCTTTAAGCGTATAAACGCAACCTCAAGTGATTCATCAACAGAAGTTTGAAACGATAATATTTAAAACACACATAAGGTAATTTCTGAGTAAAAATGTTCCAAAAGGAAAGAAATGAATGAATCGAATGATGAACTTTGACGAATTTTTTTCTATGTTCATCAATAAATTCAACATCACTATACCTTCTCATCTGTTTATCTATATTTTTTCA
>BGPR01003262.1:15597-30308 GCA_013235015.1 Araneus ventricosus | reverse complement strand
ACATTCAAAAGAATAACCGAGGAATTTCAAAACAGCCAGTGGCAACGATAGCAGCACAGAACAAACTTTGGATCAGTCGGCGATATTCTGTAATTTTAAGAGAGAAAAATGTTGTATTGAGAAAAAATAATGTACAAAAGAAATTTATAATTAAAAATCATTAAATAAGGGCTGTAAAATGAAAAAAATGGAAACATGCTTGAAATAGCGAGAAATACCTCTAGAACAAAATGACGGCGACAATGCAGCGGCTGCGAAACATTTCGGAAGGGGGTGGGATGGGGGGAGGGAGCATTCCATTTTGCTGTGGTGGGAAATCATTTCTTCCATCCGAAAACTAAGGTTTGCTATACTCAACTCATACACGACTCCGGGGGCATCGCTAGTACACGGATGAGGTGCTGCCGGATAAGTAAGCAGGAACTCGCTTCTCTTGGGGGTTGTGCTACTCTCCCTCCAGTGATAGTACGTACCTCCTTCGGGAGAGGTCGGGTCATGGCCAGGTGATTGGCTACTAGGACTCCGGCCTCAGTACTTGAGCTGTCGTAACTTCCACTGTCATTCAGAACCCCGGGTGCCTAGGCGTGGAAAAGGGATGACACTTTGAGGTTACCTGACATACGATTATTAGAAATTCAGCCTATTTTGAGCTGTAATAAATTTGGAAAATTTGCGGCTTAATAATTCCACTGGTTTATAATTTTTTTTTCAAATTCTGAAGAGTATTAAATTTTGGACCAAACCCGTCAAAAGCCAGACTGTCTATCTATATGTATCGGGTGTATTTGAACGCAATAATACAAACAAACTACGAGTGAGATAAATTTGGTGTGTAGTATTTTACATCATCGTCGTAACATAGATGTGTATAAATGCAATAACTAAAACAATGAAAAATATTGCAATATAATATATATACAATAATATTATAAATAAAAAATAAAATATTAAAAAATAAATATTAAAAAATTTAAAATTTATTTACATTAGAGAAAAAAAGTACGAAAAAAATTGGTGTCACTAAAACGTTAATTCTTTGAATTTTAAAGTGGTGTAATAACATTTTTTTTACAATAATATGCTCCAAAGTTATTGAGGAAAAACGTTAAAATTTTGATTAATTTTAGTTAAAAATATACTTAAATTTCTGAAAACCCTATTCTTAGTGGGCAGCTACTACCCAAGAAGTAACAATCTACCAAATTTGGTAGCGCTTGATCCAACGGTCTGCTCTGTTGAGCATGTTGAACTATTTATGTATCATACATGTGAAAATTTGTAGATAGTGTCCAGCCAATATGCATTATCATGTTAAATTTTCTACTCTTTTTCCCACAAACTAAAGAGTGCTTTGACTGAAATTATTTTAAAAACTCAAAATTTATAAAATTGAGTCCGATTTATTTGCAACTCAGAAAAGAATGTCAAAAGCTTCTGTCTATAGTCGATCTGGAGAGGTATTTCTTCTAAGTCTCGGCCGCATTTCCGGAACAATGGACCTTATGCACCCTTTGGGTTCGAGAGTATAAAAAAACAGCTGTGGAGGAATAAACAAAACGATCGGCCTATAAGCGACTCAGAAATAAAAGTAGTTCTGAGTCAGATGTTCAAGACTGACCAATAGCTGCCTCCGGCAGGTCACGTGTCGGAGGATGTGACGTCACATGCATAAGGTCCATTGCTGTCTCCTGTCGCCTTTTCTTACGCATCCCCACAAAATACAGGAAAGCACAGAAGTCCCTATGCCATTTAGGAAGTCAATCACTTCTGTTGCATTTAAATTCCTTTTTCTACCTTTTCAGATTTAGAAAGTAGAAACTAGGGAAATCTACGATGGACAAAGAATCAAACTGCTAGTGCTTTATTTTGAAAAATCGGGATCGTTCTCCCTTCGAGTTTCTCATATGCTTCCATAATATGGCGCGTTCTAATTCTGGCTTCGTCGTATAGTAAAACAGCGGTTGAAAAAGTAGGGGGACAAAAAATTTATACACTTCTGCAAATACCCAGGAGTATAGGTGTATATAAAAAAATTTAAGAATTTAGCTGCAAACTTAGATAACTTTAAAAGACAAAATTGCTGTTCAATAATTCTTAATTTTAGGCAGCTAAAATGAAATAAATATTTGATTTTTCCAGGAAAAAGTAGGGGGATTCTGACCTATCCCGCCCTCTCGACTCGCCGGCTCTGTGATAAAAGAATCAAGCACGCATTTTGGAAATGTACCGATTTCTGTTAATGAATTTGGTCCATAATTTGACACAGATCTCCGATTTTGATGTAGACACCACATACCAAATTTTATTTCTCTACTTCATATTCATGCACACACGGATAGATAGACAGTTTAACTGTTGAGGAATCCGGATGAAAATTTCGTGCAGATGTTTAAGGCTCCATGTCAACTTGCTCATTGTATCCTAAATGGACATTTTCCCGTCGGATACATTTTGTTCCAACTGTGATAGAGGTCTACACGTCTGATGCAAAAAAATTCTACCGTCTAGCTCGTTAGGTTTTTGAGGTATTGTGTTTACAAACACACATACATCGATTAATTCGATTAATGGGCTTTTAGGACTCAGAGAGACTTAATCGTAAGACTCATCAAAATCTGAGATAGAATTTTTTGAAAATTACAAGGATCTCGGTCTTGATTATTGTGATATGACTTCCTGGCCATAACCAGTTTGTCTAAAGATGCGAAAAAGCCTATTGAATCGCGGTCACTTTTCGTGAATGACACAACGACTGAACATTTAACAAAATGTCCCATTGCGTATATTGAAAGCAATTTTTAAGACAAAATATTGCCGAGAAAGAGATGTTAGAAGTGTAATTGTGTAGGAATTGGGAACTTTTACAAAGTTGAGGTACTTATGCAGGCACCACAAAGAACTAAACTGTGATTGGAATTTTAAATTGCTCTTGAATTGGTTTGTTGTTTTTTGCTAAAATACAACAAACTTTAAATTTAAAATCTTCAATTTTAAATGGATCTGAATTGGAGTGCGTCACACGCTTCGTGGCGACTCTTGCACATTCTCGCGGGTACGAGACGAGACGAGATATAAGGAGTGCAGCCCTCTGCGAAGCAGCGGAGACCTCCAGTCGGCAAAAAACTTTGAACAGGATGCTCTAGGGATCTTCAGAAGTGCGAGTTCTCGTGGATAAACGTCACTCTCTTTTCTTGTAGTTTCCGTAACGGGACACCTTAGTGATCGGTGGAAGATGCTCTGATGGAAGGGAGGGGGTGCATGCAGGCAGGTGGCGTTGCGGGCAAGCAAGCGATGGAGGGTTTGAGTACCTTTTGCCGTGTTCTTGACGGTACTCTCCGCCGTACTTGGGCCTAGTTCCTACTAAATCTATGATTTCAGGGATGCAGCTTGCAAAGACGGCCTAAGGCACAAACAAACACATTCTTTCTTATAAATCGAATAGGACAGGGTCCTGTCTGAAAATACATTGTACTCACTCTACAGTAAAAGTCCTCTTTCCTTTGTTGACTCCTTTAATTCTCTTCATTAGTTAGAATTGAAATGCAAACACTTTTAGTTAATATTTCACGATACTTCTTTTTAAAAATGATTTTGATTAACAAAATTGAATTTTCTGAAGAATAAGACCAGCAATGGCGACTCGTGCATCGTAACCATGGCGGTATTGTAACTTGTTACACAACACTGAGCATGGATGCATTGCTGCAACGTAAATTTTACCCTTTTTTAACCAGTTTCGAATAATTTACTAATTAGTCAATGAAAATTAATAATTATATTTTTGACTTGATGCTGGTAAGGTTTTATAAAAGACATTTTAACTACACAATTACTATTTTTTAATTCGTCTTAATTAAAAATTTAATAAGTTAATTAAGTTTTTATAAAAGAAATTTTAACTACGCAATTATTAATTTTTAATTCGTTTTAATTAAAAATTTAATCTCAAAATGGATTTTCTAAATTGATTTTTCTGCCTTTCCTTACTCTCGTTTATAAATATTTACGAAATTGCAGCCGAACACTAAAAAAACTCATGAAATACAACGTTTAAATACATACAATGTAGGGAAATTATTTTCGTATTTATTTAAAAGAAAAGTCTTATGATAATTAAATGTATAGTTTAATTAATACATATTTTGTGATCATTATCTTTTGTTTTTCTATTTCTTTTGAAATTTTGGGTTCTCGAAAAATTCTTCCGTACTGGAAAAAATTAAAGTTTAAAGTAAAGTTTTCATTTTTAGTTATATTACAGTCTCATTACCCTTCAAATCGTGTGTATGAAAAAACAGCGCACTGCTACTGCGCACGCGCAGCAGAAGAGCTTCTGAACTGGATGAAAATTCAGGTCTTCCAGAAGGTTTTTCTCTTTGCACAGACAAATATGTTGTTTTCCCCTTCGTATGCCCAGAAGGCTGAAAGCACTAAATGGGAAGTAGTGTTAGGTGTTAACGGGATTAAATATTACTTGCAGAATTAAATAAATTAGCGACTAAATTTACACACTAAAAATGTTTGGGGTTGGTTTATACTACTTTCGATGCCTAAATTTAAATTTTAACTTTCACGTTTTCATAAATTTTTATAAATGGTTTAGATTTTTTTTAAATTATAATTTCGTGTAGCTGAGTGTTCACTGAATATCAGCACTGAAAACTTTCAAAATAAGTATTTTTTCAAAAGAATTTCCTACGAAACATTTATTCAGATCTTTTAGAAAAAGCATTTTTAAAAGCTTAAAATATTTATATTATTTAAAATTATTATTAAATTATTATAATTTTAAATTGCTAAATAGTTAAATTATTATAATTTATTAAATTTTATTTAAAATGACAATTTTTAATTAGTCTTCCTTGCTTTTGTTTTGATAATGTTTTATTTTTAAGTAAACAAATAATCATTGAGAAGATAATCCACCTCGTTTAATTGTAAATGCTTAAATTTTTAACTACTCCACTGAATATTATTACAAAGCACGTTTTCTTGTGGGTGTTAACAAATACAATTATATTCTTTTACCAAATTATGTGGAATAGTATCGTTAATAATGTTCTTAATAATTTAAAAAATAGCTTGATGTAAACTACATATTTTCAGACAAAACCGCTACTATGTTAGACGAACTATTAATTACAGTTTCTAAACACAGTCTTACATCGAAGCTTCTAGGTCAGTAGAAGAGCACACTAAACTCCAATGGCACACTAGGTAGGAACAAGACTAGGAGACTAATTGACAGAAATTAAAACTGTTTTGTATTAGGTTCAAAATGGTTAGTTACAGTTAGTCACACATTCAAGCATTTTGTTAGTAAACTGCATTGCAGATAATTACAAACAAATGAATTGAATCAATTTTTCAAAATGTAACACATAAATGAATAAATCATTTGTACTGAAAATAAAGAAATACTAAGTGTTGACTCAAAATAAAACTATTTGTCGGAACTGTCATTTTTTTACTACCTTTCCTTCCTTAAAAAGAGGCTACTATTTAATTTTAAGAATTAATTTTTAGTAGAAGAAAATTTTTAGTGTGTAATTAATTTGTTAATAAAATGTTACTATTGACGTTTTATAATCTTCACTTTTTCATTCTACTTTGAAATTATACTTAAATAAAAACTGTTTACAAAGTGTCTAAAAATTCCCTATCCATCATTTAACTCTTTAAGAAATAGACATAATGATCTTCAAATCAGTAAAATAAAACCTAAAACATGTAGCAGAAGGGAAAAAAGACGATAAAAAGTTAAAAATTATTTAATATATCCCGTTTTAGTGATAATTTTACGTCACTTTTCCGTTTTACATTACATTTTAAAAATAACTTCGATGTCGAACCTTCTGAGTATTAAATTTTATTAAATACAGGGTGTCCGAGAATTGTGGGACACATTTCAAAATTTAATAAAAAAAACATAATAATGTTACAACTACGGTTTTTCTAAATGAGTACGCATTCAAAAACTTTTTTAGATAGAAAACGCACCGTTACGGTGGTCTAGGTGGTCGTAAATTATTGGAAATCTCCATTTTTGAGAGCCATTATCTGAGAAACTATTGAAGCTAGAAGAAAACTAAAAGCATGTATCTGTAGGGAATGTTTCGTTCTTTAATTTCTTAATTCACGTGTATTGTGAAAACTGAATATTTTTTGAGATATTCGAGAAAAACTCGGAAACCAGAAACCATCGGCTTCTTCCGATCGTACGGAATTCTCGCGCTGTAGCAAATTTAGAACGCCGTAACCTCGCGTTACCCATCTGAAAAAACTTTTTTATTTGCTCTCTCATTTAAAAAAACCGTAGTTGTAACGTTATTGGATATTTTTATTAATTTTTGAAATGTATCCCACAATTCTCAGACAATCTGCATAACCCTAAAAGAATTTTCTTGCTTTCTCTCGATTCCCATGATAAGTTAAAATGCATTACTCAGTAATAAAAAGTAGTTATGAAACTCAAACACTATCGAATAAAATTGAAAAGAATTACTCGAGTATTTGAAAAAGGAAACATTTGCCTAGTGGATTTTGAAATGAAAAAAAAATCAGTTTTGTGTAACCCTAAACTCATTTCTTCTTCAGTTATTTGTTTTGTGGCTGAAAGTGAACATCCGGAAAGGATCTCACCAGGCCGACGAGGATGAACAAGACGATGAACCCCCGTCCGAGGCTGGTCTGGCAGTAGATGTCGCCATATCCGACGGTCGACATGGTTACGATGAGAAAGTAGACGCACTCCCAGTACGTCAGCTCGTGGGGGTTGCTGAAACTCAGGGGGTCTCCGGAATTCTCCAGCTGCACAGGAAAGAAAAAACAACCGATCAGCACACGCACAACACATGCACATTATGCAGGGGAGCACAAAGTCTTTCCCTAATTATAAAACTTTAGCAAGAACTAACTGTTAAAAATATAAGGGCGGATCAAATGTAAACGGAACAGGAGCCACAGAATGAAATGGCATAGTTAATTTTTAAACGTAATCGCCAGAATTACACAAGCACTTGTCCCACTGGTTCACCAAGCGGTGAATGCCTTGTTCGCAGAAGTTGTTTGGCTGAGATTGAAACCATTTTCGAGTGGTGGCCATGAATTCGCTGCGCGAGTAAGAACGTCGACCTTCCAATGCCTCTTTCATCGGACCAGAGATAAGAATGGTGTGAATGGATAGTGTTCCAATGCTGTCCATCCAAACTTCATCAACTTGTTCAGTGTGCGAGCGGCCGTATGTGGACACTCGCACTCCAAGCATTGTCTTGTAGCCAGCCCAGAGGACAACAGGCCAGACCGCTTGGCCTTGATTGCTGCTCACAAACGGTCCAGGGGAACTCCAACACATTCTGCCACTAAATAAAACGTATGAAAGGCGCACTTGAGGTCCGCGCCGTAGATTTTTCGTGAAAACGTCGGGCTTAAATCATAAAACAAGTGTTTCGTATTAATATGCTATATTAATCATCAATCTCTTTAATACAATATTTACACAGAGTAGTATAATGGTTACAGAATAGATAAATCACTAGCTACCACAGACCCTTGCTACATACGATAAACTTTTGATTTATCTGTTCTGTAACTATTATATTGCTCTGTGTAAATTTTGTATTAAAGAGATTGATAATTAAATTACATATTAATACGAAACACTTGTTTTATAATCTTATCCCAAAGTTTTCACGAAAAATCTATGGCGTGGCCCGAACTGCGCCTTTCTTTATGTTTTATTTAGTGTAGCATACGCTGGCGCCATCTATTGTCAGTATATAGAACTACATTTCGCGTATGCGCAGTAAAACATTATTTACTACAAATGCTCATATTTCCCGTAATATTCAAATTTTTGAATTCAAATTTTAATACAATGTTTCTTTTACGTATTGTCAAGTATTCTGTAAGTTTCGTACATTTCGAAAGAAAGCTCAGCATGTTATAATCAAAAATCATGCGGAGTTTGAAATTTTCAATTTAATACCGATTTTTACTTATATTCTGATCAATATTTTTTTGCCTAACTTTGGGTCCTAGTAATACTCCTCAAGCTCTTTAAAATGACACCAGAATCAACCTCCTAGCTAAACGCGTTTCCACGCTACACTTATTTATAACCTTACATAAAGCTAATTCATGACAATTACGCGCATGCGCCTACACTGGTACGATGATGTCACAGGCAAAACCAATACAATGCGATAAAATCTTACAGATATGATCTATCCGTTGTGGGGTCAACCATTCTTTTCGCATTATTAGTCTCGTAGTTATTAGCGATTCAAATCTGACGGTATTTTGTCACACAAGAAAGTTCAACCGACTATCACTGTAACGAGCGGAAAGACGTTTTCACGTCAAAAAGAATAACACCACGTTACTCTTCTTTAGTCGCAAACATGACGCAGATGCACACAGTTTTCGATACTATCACACGAAAATACACTAATTATTGCTACTGTTCCGTTTCCATTTGATCCAACCTTATAATAATGTGTCATTTTCCTTTTCAGCCCAGAAATATAGTCAAAAGTCCGTATTTCTCTTAGGAATGTTTAAATGGTTCAGACTCGACTCCATTTTGCCTTCATTTATAAGATAGCACGATTTTGTTTAAAGACAGGCTAAAATTGCAGTTTTATGGACCTAAATAACTTAACTCGTCATTCGGAGGTATGTTTGTTGCTCCAAATAATAAAATTTGATATCATTATGAAAAATTAAAATTTTAAACCTGACATCATTATTTTTTCAGGAGTCGCCAAGTTCGCCATTTTCAAGATTCGTCACTTTCATGGCAATTTTTCTGTTTTTTCCATTTCAGGATGTTCTTCACCAGGCATAATATAATTAACGGCAAATATTGTGTGCGTGCCCACAACATTCGGTAATATTCCCATGGAATATCGGCAATTTTCTAATTGCTTATAGGATTTTGTCATTGCATAGCCCTGTCGCTAAATATTTTCCATCGTCATATAGAGGCAAATCGTATAGAGGAAAAACTAGTCCGTAAACATAAGTATTGAATTAAAAATTGCTTTTTATCGAAATGGTGCGAATGCGTTGTGTAGTTCCATGAAAAAAAAATTGGCCATTTATTTTCAAAGAAAGATTGGAAGTTGTATGGATATTATTCTTTAGATGTCGAAACCTTCCCAGCTGGATTGAAAAGGATTGGTCACAAAATGGGTTTTATAAACACGCTCTCTAGATATTATTCCTTGTGTCTTCTTTTTTAGGGGTTTTCTGAAGTAAAAAGTTTCTGGCACACCAGATAATTAGGAAATTTAAACTTTGAAAAGTTATAATTTAGGATATGGAAACATTGAAAGCTAGAAAACTGATAATTTAGGATATAAAAAAAATTGAAAATGTGAAAATTGACAATTTATGATATTGAAAATTTGAAAGCTAGAATCATATAAGCTGCGTCTGGTGTTCTTTAACGAATGATGGGCAATATATCTTAATAACATGAGAGTTAATGAAATTCGAAGACATCATTTTGTCTTCTTGTTACTTTTAGAATAACTCTAAAAACGGTAGAATAAGCTTTATAAAAAATAAAACCTTCATTAAAAAAACAAGAATAATCATTTAAGTTTCCAATAAAAATAACAGATTTTTATTATTAAATATCTAGGCATTTTTAAAGAAATCTTATCCAGAGCTTAAATTAAAAAGCATTCAATTATAAGAATTTAATTGAAACCTTTAATAAATAAAAAAAATCTCTAATGAATGACGAAATGGCAAAATTCCTGCATATTTTAAGAAGAGACAGAATTATGAAGAGATCTACTTTGAACTTCAACAGTAAAAGAGCAACTTTCCCGTAACAAGCTATTTAATTCAAGCGAAAAATGTTGCTTTGCCTGCGTAGAATAAAACTAGAAGGATTAAAGACAACTTAGAGATAATGCTGAAAGAGGGAGAGACAATGCGTAATTGCTTCCGTTGTGCGCAGGAAGGAAACGTTCAACTTCTGAATTTTTGAGAAGGGAATCTCTTCCCGTAAAAAGAAGACCTAAACCGTGGCGCGACGATTGTGAGAAGACATTTGCCTGAGAGTCGCCCGTTATAATTAAAGCACCGTTAATAGCTCTCGAATAACAAGAGGAAACTTATTAAACCCATTCTGCTAGTTCAGTAAGAATTTTTAACGTTATACATGAGGGGATTTTATTCTGTGTCTAACAAATCGCTTACACATATATGTAATAACGGAAAGCGAAAGATATATTATTTGAAATTATTTATTTTGATTATTTTACTAGCATTCGAGATTAAAACTTATTTCTGATATATTTATGGGATAATATTAATTCGAAAAGAAAAATTTTTGATCGAGAATTTTATGCTTGTTCTTACTTTTGGCTGTCTTATACCTAACTTTAATAAAGTTAATAGAGTTTAGTTGTTTAACATTTCATTTATTTAAGATTCATCCAATCAAAGATTTTTTTTCAATTATTGCGATTCGTAATTAAGGGTAATTAACTTTTATGTAAATCCTTTTCATCGAAAATTTCCAATGATGTATATTTTCAATCGTTTAAAGAGATTTTAAATGATCGAAATAATGTAAAATGTTTTATATATTCATTTAAATATTGAATTAATTTATAGAGTATCAGTGTTGCTATAATGGAAGCACTTCTATCTCTGTAATAGATTGATCAAATGCATGTTAACATTAAATGAGAAAGGTAATAAAACTTGGATGTTTCACAATATTTACTAGATAGAAAAAACGTGGAGGGGTGCTTTGGGCATCTGAACAATATTAATAATTTTTTTTCATACATCATTATGCAGGGTGCACTTTAAAATCCTGAGCCCCCTTCTACCTTTAACTTCAGGACCGTGATAGCTAGTGATAAAAATGATGTCCAAGTTTAGTAATGTGGCTATGTGTTACGTGATGGGACCACTAACAGCGCCACCTAGTGGGAAAATTCGGAATTAGCGTCCCTATATCGAAAATGGTCTGAGATAAAAGAAAAATTGTCAAGTGAAGAATTTTAGAGCATCGTCGATTTAAAACGAAAAGATTGCTCCGCACGCATTAATGTTAAGAAAAGAAAACTTAAAAAGCGCATTTGTTATGACGCGATTTCCCAGAATTGGCTGATAGTAGAATGATGCCTGATTTGTCAAAAAAAATTTTCTTGTACATCACGGACTGAATATATACAATAACCGTAAATGGTATACTTCGCCCTGTCTTAGCATCCGGGTTATTGGATCAACGCGCCGTCGCGATAGTAACAAGGGTATTGTTGTCAGTAACAAAATGGGCATCACTAGCCCATGCACCAACCCTTCCTGTAGGATGTACGTCCAATCATCGGAAGAAGACCAACACACCCCCAAGTCCTATTATGCTGCCTCATCGTGGCGAGGGTGGTGGCCCTGGGTGGAATGGGCGATGTACGTCTGCAGTTTTTCTCCTCGCAGGGTCACCCAAGGCGTGAAGGTCATTCCCTTATACCCAGCTAAAGCATAAAGGCAATGGGCAAAGTCAGACTTCTTCCCTCGGGCGTCCAAGGTCTAGTGCCAACAGAGGCTGCACTCTCCTCCTTTACTACAAATCGTTCGTTTTCTGTGAGCGAGCGGACTCTTGGACTTGGTCTAGCTGAGGACTAGAACAAGTGGAATAAGAAACGACAACAACACACCACCAGGGCACCGCCTATCTATCCAGTGTCTTCTCATTCAAGTATTCGTGGTGCACCCTCCCCAGACGGATGAATGTATACCATAAGTGACATACTAAAATCGAATAGGGTGAGGGTATATGTTTCTAGAACTGAGAGAAAGTGATACTGACCAGGTGAATGATGCCGGCTGCCGTTAGCCAGACGCTGATGACGATGGAGACTAACTGCGCTAATCTGATGGATGAACTTGTCTTCAAGACGTTCAGGTACTGCAGAATGTCCGGCACTGACATGAGGCGCAGGGCCCGCAGGAAACGGAGGCCTGCAGGAAGGAAAGCACTTTTTAAACACTCGGTAGCAAAAACAGTAAGGAAAGAATAAACTGAAACATTGTTGACCAATGAAAAGATTTTTAGCCATTTGGTTGCAAATTCTACCGTATAGTAAGAAAAACGAAAAATAAAAGTAGGGGTATCATGTCACAACTTGCATTTGGATGAATACATACTTTTATTGTGAAATTGCTTACCAGGTGGAGCATGTATGCGAGCGAAGCTTTGAAATATCCTCTATAATGTGGAATTTTCAATCACGTTGCAGCCTTTGAAATTAGTCTTTGTTAGTTAAACATCAAACTTTCATCAAATTCTTTTACAAAATATTTTTTAATAAAATTTTACTGTTTATTTAAATCTCAGATTAAACCAATCGAAAGCACGATTGGTAAAAACAATAATTAAACAAACATAGAGTAATTAACAATGCCTGAACAGATTATAAACTACCATAACTACTTAACCCTTTGCGACGTTACTCCAGGTAAGGGGAATGGAATGAGCCAGTGGGTATGAACCATAAGCTGAATAAAAACTATCGAAGGAGGGGAACTCGCCACTCCTCTCACCTGGTATTATCATTCCTCCTACTTGCTCCGATAATTCCCACTATCAATGAATCAGTCAGTTCGGTCTGATCAAGCTTGAAAGTACCAGAAAACGCTCTCCATAGCCCAACCTGGTTATCACGAAACGGCGGAAAATTATCCCTACAGAGCAATATTCGGCTGTTTTGGAAGAGTTAAGGAAGAAAATACCAGCTGAGGACGACTGATGCATTACATCTCGATGGAGAAGTGACTGAGTACAGCGAACAACAAACTGATTCTGAGACTGACGTGGAGGACAACACCATAAAAAATAAATTTGTGTATAGTTAAATAAACGTCGAGGTAAGAACGAGATGGCGCATAAAGTGCGCCAACCTGATCCGAGTGTTCTAAAAAGTCACCTAAAAAGTCGCAAGAGTTAATGGACAATAAAATAAAGATAAGATCTATAGCGAGTAGTAGAAGGAAGACAACGTCCCGAACAGAAGGCGTTCTACGGGTCTGGAGTTTGAGAAATATCGTTCTGTCATAACAGTGTGTCCCATGTCCATCCAACTGGTACAGTTGCTGTAGTGGCATCAGGAACAGGGGCATTGGGCGGCGTTCTGTCATAACAGTGCAGAAATGATTTTGTCTGTAATTCAGTTTCGTGCACCGCAAGGGGTGTTGGAACCCCTATTCCGACAATGTCAAATTTGCCAATTCGATGCGCTTTTTCTCAAAATCTGTTATAGATATATGTTTGAAATTTTGTATGCAAGCAAAGTACACCTTTTCATTATACTGAATGTAGCTTTTGGTTAATTTTTTTTATAAATTTACAAAATATTTACTTTAGACATAGTGAAATCTTACCTTATTTTGACACAAAACAAAATGGAAAAAATAAATTTTTGAGTTATTTTTTACAAAAGGCTGCATTCAGTATAATGAGAAAGGCGTACTGTACTTATATGAGAAATTTCAAACATGTATCTATAACAGAATTTGAGAAAAGGTACATCAAAATGGCAAATTTAACATCGTCAGTTTTGACACAAAAAATTTGAAAAAACAAAAGTATTTGAATTTTTTTAAAAAATGTCATTTCGGTATAATTAAAAATATTTACTTTACTTGTATAAAAAATTTCAAACGTGAATCTATAACAGATTTTGAGAAAAAGGTACATCGAAATGGCAAATTTAACGTTGTCGGAATAGGGGTTCCAACACCCCTTAACCCTTTGGAGATTGAAGGGACATCTAAATATCTTCATATCAACGTATTTTCTTGAAAAATCAGTTTCGAAAGGGTTGAAGTGCTAAGAAAATACACAGATGTCACCGTGGAAACACGATGTGTGAGCAAAAGAGAAAATGGCTGCCGACAAAGAGTATCACCGCAGAGCATTGAAAGAGGTAGCCGTTCTTCCACGAAATCGACCTATGAAGCCAGTTGGTGAGCGACAAATTTCACAAACCACGGTTTGGAGTGATCTTAGAAAAAAAGTTGCGTATGAAACCATGCAGAATTCAAACTGGAATTCCCGGAATGCTTCAGAATGTACGCCGCGAAGTGGACTATCAATTAGAAGTCATCCGTGTCACCAAGGTAGTTAGATGGGACACTTGTAAGCGATGTAAAGTGACTCGGAATTTTCACATCGGCTACTCTGCGAAAAATTTATATTTTCGTTTATTGTTTACTACGTAGTTATAGCCGTTTATAATCGAAGCAATCAGTTTGAATTACTCTGAATTATGTAATGAGAAGGAGTAGATAAGTCAGATGCATGCTATCATCAATATGTTAATAAAAGAACTAAGCCTATATATATATATATATATATGAGAAATAACAATTATAAAAAGAAAGCATTAAATTGTATGGGATAAGAAGCATGTCTTGTTCAAGACTTGCTTGGAAGAACTAAAAGTGTCCACTTACCTATCCACGTTCTGCCTAGATAGATGGATATGAAGGAGGGCGGAATGGTGAAATAATCCACGAAGGAATAAAGCTCCAGCATGAACCATAACTTGTCGCTAGCAGCGATAAACTGGGGAAAGAGAAGCAACAGAAATTATACAGAGCTCAATCTTAAAACATAGGACAAACTGGGGAAAGAGAAGCAACGGAAATTATACAGAGCTCAATCTTAAAACATAGGACAA
>BGPR01003261.1:105972-143333 GCA_013235015.1 Araneus ventricosus | reverse complement strand
ACAACCATAAAAAAAAATACAGATTAGTGAAACTTCTCAAAAGTTTAGATGATAATTGAAGAAATACCCTTAAGTGGCCCACTACTGGAGCATTTACCTTATTACAGAAATATCCCCAAATATAATATATTATATTTGGGGATATTTCTGGAATACATATACAAAAAAATACAATTTTATGATGGAAAGATAGTCGCAGCATTCAAAATAATCAGCACATAAAATAAAATGATTACTCAAGGTTTACCAATCATTTTCCAACATGTCATTAAAAGATGGGCCAATAATAGTAGCAAATTAACTTTCACCTTTAATATTTAAAACCGATATAAAACCCAAAAGCTTTGCTATGGTACAAAGTAACAAAATGATAGTAAAGCTTAAGCCTCTCTTTTATATTGCTAAATATGCTAGAATACCATAAAATGTCACCGAGTCGGTAGATAAATGTTAAGTTAAGATTTGTAGTAATGTAACATTTTACAGATTCAACATAAAACCCTGAAATATATATAAAATAGGTATATCACCAAATAAGACTGTTTAACACAATGATGAAAAAAGTATTATATAATTAGCCATCCACATTAAAATACAATGGAACTAAAAAATTGCAATACTTTAAAATAAACAAAAGGTAGATATTCATAATTTTTTTTAAAATTTAGTAAAACTTTTCTAAGTGGCCACCCCTACATAGTCGCACCCTTCTCAAAGACCCCTTTTGTTTGGCACGATAGACATAAGGTTAAATTAACCTCTAAGAATAACCACTGAAATCCTTCTAAGCAGTCAGGTTGTTACCTGTTCAACTTCTCATGAAATATGCTCCTTTTGTTTCTCTGACAACTTGGGCCTTTTATTAAGAGAAAGGGGAGCAAACAACAACAAACTCAACACTCAAAAATACTACCAGAAATCATACTGAAATTAATCATTTCTTTCCGAATGTGAAGAGAAAAGTGAACTTCAACTGGGATTGGGCATTTAAGAATTTATTTCTCCCTTTCAGGCGCAGATTCGAAATCCTGACAAAGAAACTGCAAATATGGGCCTCGACCAACAGAAAATGAAACTTTCAGCCCAACAGACTTCAGGAAAAGATGTATTGTTGCCCATTTCTCAATAACTGCCAATGAAAGAATTACGGATTTACTTTTTGCAATTAAAAAAAAAACTAATTTGAAAAAAAATACACACAAATAGTATCCTAACAATTGAAGAAAACACAAATGGTATTATAAAAAAGAAAACAGAAAAGAAATTTTCGAATTAAGCATTTTTTGATAATGCTAAAAATTTATTTTATCAGAAATAATCAATTAAGGCTTGTTTAAATACATATTTTGCACTTCCAAACATGAAACCCTTTTAGACTGGCCAATATTCCTTGGAACAGAGGATTGCTATTGTCGAGAGGTTTTATTGCATACCTCATTATAAAATTTTGCAATGAAGGAAAGCACAGTTTTCTCCAAATTTTTATAAATATATATATATATATCAGCACCATACAATTTCAGAAAATTGTATACAAAACTATTCTTCCTGGCAAATTTTTATAGCAAATGGTTAAGTATTTGTAAATTTATGATAATGAGCTTAAAAAAAAAAAATTAACTAAAATCGAAGAAATGATCTAAATTCTTCAAACAGTATAAATGATCTGGTTCATTATCATGCATAAAGGTTCAGATTGATAGAAATTGCTTGAGAATTGTTTTTGACATAATAAATATACATGATTACAATCAAAGTGCTTTTATAATTTATAATATTTGTCTCAAGATTAAAATAAAATTCTTTTAATCAGATTTTTTCAACATAAACTTGCATCTTTTTTCAATTCTTGCCTCAGAACTATGTTTCCTGATAAATGCATGACACAGGCTTCAATTTATGAAGAATTGTTCCAGATTACCAATATCAGCGATATAGTTTGAGCATCATTGTCTAAATAAATATTTCTCTCCCAGAAAACATGTTATTTAACTACAGAATTTGGCAATATCTATAACTATTGGTGGATCATGTGACTTCACTTCCCAAAGATAAGCAAACAACCAGATTTTAAAAAACAGTACCATTGCTAAAATGGAATTTCTTTTATGTGATTATTCACCAAATGTGGTTACCCTGAAAGTTTTCTCCCCCTTTTGGAGAGCTTTCTGAGGGCTAGTGCAATTATGGCAACAAAAACTGCACTGTGTTCTTAAGTCTACCCTTTTCTTTGTTAGTTTCATTTTAATGTTCAATTTATCTTCTAAAATGCTTACAAAATCAAGGAAAATGCCTTCTTTGAGGCTAACAAATTTATTCTTTGCTGATTTAAGTTAAAACATCAGAAGCAAATTTATTAAGCTCAACCATAAATGTCTTCTAGCTTTGAATAACAATTCTCCTAGGGGTTGGTGAGCATTAGTGAGAAGGGGGTGTATGGCCCCCTAGTGTAATAGTTTTTTGTAATAATAGAAAGGCAAATTCTTTTCAGAACGATAAGATTTCTCATCTAAAAAAATAACACTGAATATTATTTTGGAAGAGGCAGGAAACGAGATTCCCTCAAAAAGATATAAATTCAAAGATAATCAAGATTTGAACTTGCCTGGGCTGTATGAATGAAAATCCTGTCAACCCTTCAAGCAGATCTAATTAAAATAAAAGAAAAATACTAAAATATAATTTTTAAAAAATTAATCTTAAGCATAAGTACATTTAAGTAGTGTGTATAAAGTGAAGTTGTATAACTACCTTCAAAGAAAGGCGCCAATCTTTTAGTTACTACTAGGTATTTTAAAATGCAATTTTGAGAAATATAAATTGACATTCTAGAAACATTTAAAGAAAATTAAATACAATACTGAAAACAAAAAATAAAATTTTTAAATTTGATGACAATTTGATAAATTTCAAGAATAAAGATAATATTCAAACTAATAAGACTAATCATTTCTTGATTTTAAACAATTCAAAATAGTCGCAAACATTTAAAATGGGAATAATTATTAAAATTCATAAATTTACCATCATAAAAATAGATAACAATCATATTAAGTAATACTAATGACAAGGTTAAAGCCTAAGGACACTAGGCGCTTTCAAAGAATACTAGGCCAACAAAAATCCCCCAAAAATCAGAAGGACAGAAATTTGTAAACCGGGAGTTTATGGTGCCCATTTGTTTCTTGCCAATTTTTCTTGGTGCAATTTCATTTGCAGTCGCCAAATAGTGTTTTGGATGCACAGTGAGCATTTTATTGGTTTCCTGCACATGCAATGCCAGTGGCATCTCAAGTGTGTACCAGGCAAATTTTTTTAACTTAAAAAAATCAGCGGCCTCGCTTTCAGCAAAGCGGGAAACTAGTAGCTGCGTCTTTTCATTGAATGTTAGGAATCTACATTTTTTTAAAAATTCCAAAAACGAGAAATCCAGAAATAACATTTTGGATTCAACAAGAATTGCACCACAAAGTAAAATTTGAAGCCATATTTTCCAAACACGCCAGTCGAAATAAATTCACAATCCAATCTGTCAAAATTCAAACTGTAGAATTCCAAATGAAGTTTTATTCAAATTCGATTATATAGACCAATCAAATTGAAGAGAGCACCGAAATAGACCAATCAAAAAGATGTGCAATACACCGATAAAAAGATAAATTTGTGAGCATGTCACTTGATAAAAACATCAACACGCTTCCAAAACAAATGTTCTCTCATCGCCGCTCTTGGAGGCAGACAGTTGGCGATCCTAAGACGAACAAAGTAAGAGGGCACCGTAAACTCCAGATTAACACGAACTTTTTCCAGAAAATACCTGAATTTTACTACCCTTAAATATTCTTAGATGTATTAAAAGAACAACAAATTGTTTCAATGTCAAGAGTGCAAAATGAAATACCATAGACTTCATTCTGAGGCAATGTGAACTAACAATAACGCACCTTTGGACAGTAAGGAAATTGCAAGAGAAAGGCAGATAAATCTGTGGATGCATACAACAATACATAAATAAACAAAAGAATAATAACTAAGGAATAAAAGCTCACACACCTTGGACATGTTATGGATAAGAACAAGTTTTTAAAGTAAAGTGCTGCAGATGAATTCGTTAGCCATCCTCCTAACGCCTCTCGTGGTATCTCAAGAGAAGCAATGGTTAACCAGGAGTTTAGGGTGCAGATCGCCAACAGTTTGCCGGTGAGAGAATTTGTTTCGGATGTGCAGCGATCTTTTTATCGGAGTCTTGCATATTAACGCTTATTGCGCCTCATTTTTAATTGGACCCTTTTCGTGCTCTTTGAATTAATTGGTCGATTTAATCGAATTTGAATAATACTTCAGTTGGAATTCTTCGTTCTGAATTTTGACAGCTGATCATTTCCAAATGGATTTGTCTCGCCTGACGTACTCTTCGATGCAATTCTTGCAAAAAAAAATGTTATTTCTGATAAAATTGGGTCTAAGCTAATAGCTTCCCGCTTTACTGAAAGCGAGGCTACTAGATGCCCGCTTTGCTGAAACCGAAGCCACCGATGTTTTATTTTCTTAAGATAAAAAATTCTGCCCAGTATCCATTTCAGATGCCACAGGCATCGCATATGCAAAAAAAAAAAAACCAATAAAAAGCTCACTGCACATCCAAATAGTACTTGGCAATGCCAAATTAAATTGGGCCAAGAAAAATTAGCTTAAACAAATCTGTACCCTAAACTCCAGATTTACCAAGCACCATGATAAGGGGTTAGTACACACAGAAACAAGAGTAACAGGTCAATTTCAAACTGAGTTAATATTATCAATATATAAAGTCTGAAAATTTTAATAACGAAAACAATTACTTCATTTACTGAGTATGAAAGATGTAATGTCATTAGGTCCTAAAACGGGAATTATATAGTTTCCGAGATATAATTCGAAGAAATGCCGTCCAAACGGTCAAAAAAAAAAAGGGATAAATTTAAGAATTAAATTCATTTTATAAGAAAAAGAACTACAAGGTAGAGTACTATGGCTATTTTCTCTAAAGGCAGTTTATTTTTTGATAAAATTTCAAAATATTTAAACAAATGCAATATTCAAGAGATCAGTTGCATCAAATTTACTCCACAAAATTTTACAAATCTTGCTTAAAATATTGTTGTCATTCATGGATTCATAATCAAACTACTCATCTTCACATACATATATATGTAATGATTTAACTTTTTAAAATTAAATCCTTTTCAACACCACCTAATTTATTTAAGCTCTCTGTGTATTTTTAATGCTTTCTTTGTAACCATGCAACTCACTTAGTAAGTAACTTTCAGAATAAAGTCTTCACTCTTGGTCATAGAAACTCAATTTAATTATAATAATATTATCTAATTGATATAGCCTGCATCATCATATGTAATTCAAATGAATAAATAGAAATTGGATTACTACTGTCTTCTTATTCAAGACACGATAGATGTACATATTAGATTCGAATGTTTCATATATATATTCACTAAAATCCTACTTTTAAATTTCTGGTCGAATAACTCTTTTATTTCAGCGAGTTTGCAATTGCCATTTCATATAAAGAAAGATAAAACTGTAAAGAGTTAAGTATTTTATAAAGAAACATTACAAATAATAGATTATCTAGAAAAAGACAGAAGCTTAATCTGGAGTCTACAGTGCCGACTTACTTTGTTCCTTTTAGGGCTGCCAACAACAGAGAGAACATTTGCTTTGGTTGAGCAAAGATTATTTTAACGAGTGACAGGTGCGCATGCACAGAAATTAATCTTTTCTTCAGTGTTTTGCACATTATGCTATATTGCGCCTCATTTCGATTGGACTGTTTTGTTCATCTCTTTTATGCAACTAGCCGATTCATTCAAATTTCATTTGGAATTCTTCGGTTTGAATATCGGTTCAGTAACGTGTATGTTATTCTGTGTGTTTTGTTTCTCAATGAATAAGCAAAGCTACGAGAATTCTGCTATGCTGCAAGCAAAGCCGCTGATGTTTATCAAAGTTAAAAATATATACCCGGCACAAACTTGAAATGCCGCAGGCATTGCGTGCTCAATTTCTCCTTTTCAGGTAACGCATGCACGCAAGAGCAATAAAAAAGGCACTGCACATCCAAAGCAATATTTGGCAACAGCAAATGAAATTGTGTCAAGAAAAAATGGCGAGAAACAGGTGTGCACCGTAAACTCCAGGTTTACCAAACACAACACTTAATATGAAACAGGCAACAAAAAAGATAATAAAAGATTAAATCAAAATTAAAAAGACCATACTAGGGATAGCCAGTTTTTCACTACAATGTATTACTTCTTACAAATTTGGAAATAGTATATTATTGTGACAAAATATTTTGAAATAATCACTAATCATATAATTAAATTTATTTTCCTTAAAAATAGGCTATACAGTTCAGTTATACCTGTACTTCTATCAACAAAGAGGCAACGGTAGTATAATTGCACACCCAACAACAAAATTTATCAAGAAACATGGGAGCAAAAAAATCATGAAATAAATAAGAGAGCATTTTAAAAGAAATACAAATATTAAAATACAAAAGCAAAAATATTAGTGTAAAAGATTTTCTAAAAAAAAAAATTAAGTAACAGGCTAACCTAATATAAATGTTTATTTTCTAGGAAATGTTTCATAAAGCAATTTATAAAACAATTGAATTTTATTTTTCAATATTATAAAGAATTCACTCCTGTATTTTTAATGAAAAATCATAAATATAGACAGTATTATAGGGCTTACAGTGTAAACATCAAAATTTTATTTATATTTCTAGATTATGTAAACAACAAGAATCATTCTGAATAATAATGACCTTCCTACAAATCTGAAAAGTATTGATTTTTCAATAATCATACTTAAAAAAATTGCACATTTAGTAACTTACTACCAACTATTATAAAATAAGACAATGAAAACTAATTCTGAAACTAAATATCTACATTTTTATAACAAAATGAGCTTAAATAACAAAAAAAAAAAGAATTTGGAAATTCGCCACTAATAATACAAAGTACTACTCACTAACCATAAACAAACATCCTTCAAAAAAATATACCTGTACCTATACTCAAATTATGCAAGAGAATTTAAGATAAAATGTACAACACAACTAAAAATTTCACATCGAAACATTATAACAATTTATTTTGAAAATAATTTTACATCAAAATAATGAAAGTCTGAATAAAAGATGAATGAAGTGAAGGAGAAAGACACGGTTTACGAATCCTCGAGGAAAAAAAATGTAAAATTCCGAATTTCATTACCAGGAACTAGAAATAGGTCAAGGATAGAAGGTCCGGGAAGAGAAAGTAATTAATGGTGGAATTTAAAAAAGAATAGAAATTTTAACTTTGCAACATAAATAATTTTATATAGTTGAATATGAATTAAATTTTCGCACTGTGGATTTATCATAGAATACACAACCGATATTTTATAACACTCAAATACTACGTATTAGTAAAACAAAAACAATTAAAAATAACTAAATTTTATTATCCATGGAAACAAAGCCTAGGGGTATGACATTCAGAAATAATTAAACACAAAAAATTCCATGTAAATAAGTGCTGTAATAGGAAAAACGCGCCTTAAAAAAAGAAGAAAAGGAGGGAAGAAATACCTCAACACAATCAAGAATCCCAAGACAGTAAATAAAAATAAAATATACATAAATATTTGGTTATTTCCTCTAAATACGATATGCGCTTTGTGAGTTGTTTTCAGCCACATAATTTCGGCAATATAAGGTATGATAATAGGAATGATGTAATTGCGGAGAAGTAGGCTTACTACAAGCATGACCTCTTTTATTTAAAATGAAAATATCAAAAGTAAAAATATACGCACTGGTTAGTAAAAATCAAAAATTTAAACACTTACTCGTTTCTAGTTCCCAAATAAAATTGTTTTCCAAAAAATCATCAGAGAATGTTCGATTTTCAAAAATTACATACAAATAATAATCACACACATCTTTACGATGTTGCCATTTTACAAGATAATGAATCTGAAACAGGCATGAGGATTTCACAACTGTTAAATTGGCAAAGTGGAAAACGAAAGTACTTCTTGCGAAATAGATCTAAAGTGTTGTCCTACGCTGATTTATACAAATCTTTTTTGGATTCCAGTGACTTCTTACAACAACATGATACTTTATTTGCAAATGATATAAAGTGTTTTTTTATAAACATGAACCTAAATTTACGGCAAATGCAGTTTCATATATTTTAATTTTTATACTTTATGAAAACTATTAAAGCTGGAATTCAGAATGATAACAGTAATTTGGAACAAGTTGTAAAGAAAAAATTAAACGTAAAACCAACGTTCCAAAATGTTTTGAAGTTAAAGGGTCTATTCTGGTACCCCCGGTTGGGTTGGGAGACGTCACTTTTCCCGTTGTTAACGTGCGGGAAAAGTGACGTCTCCCAACCCAACCGGGGGTACCAGAATAGCCCCATAGTATGGGACATATAGTACAGAACTCCGATATCTCACGAGCTAGCATAAGCCCAAGCGCGAATACTTTCCAGTGATTACTTTCTCATATGGACGAGCTTTATGGTTTGCTTGCTTTGGATTCACAGACCGTTTTGGTGTAATAAGGATGACGAATATTTGATGAACTTTTATTTACTACGCAATATAAAAAAATCACAAATACCAGTGATGAATACTACTGTCAAAAAGGTGTGATTCACTCATTGGTAATTAAATGTGCATAAAGTGTTTCAAAATTTTTAAAAAAAATTCATTCCTTTTTAATATATTCCCCCCTAAGTTTTAGTTCTATCTTCTGTCAACAGATGGCGCCATGGAAGCCCATTTTGGTCCTTAGAAAGAAGATCGTTCTTTTTGCGGTCAAGGTTTCCCCTATCGCGGTTTCATTGGTATTTCTTGTGAGACACCATTCTTGTGATATGCATTCCCATATAGCAATTTTAGTTTGCAACAAAGTTCCCAGATATCAATTTTAGTTTGCAACAAAGTTCCCAGATAGCAATTTTAGTTTGCAGCAAACTTGCAACAAATTTGACATGACAAGAGTGCAAGCTTGCAACAAGTTAACGCAAGCTTCGAAGTCACCATGGGAGGAACTTGCAGCAAGCTTTCCGCGTCAAACTCATTGCAAATTATAGCAAAAACAGAATACGAACACAACCCGGATTAGAACTCCTGACCTACCGGTTCCGAAGCTGACGCGCTAACCGCTCGACCAGTTAAACTCTGAGAGGAGAAGATAGATTTCGCTAATACATCGTTCGATTCGATATGTATTCGATTTATTTTAAACTGTTTTCTTGATTTCATTAATTTTTTGAGTTGAGAGTATGATTTGAAGTCAAAGAGAGAGCGATTTTCGCTAATAACTACGTTTTGCTAGTAGAATACATTATGAAATTAGAGTTCAAAAGTAATTACTTTAAAATGGCACAAAATGTATAAGTTTATTTTTCAACAAACATTGAGTGGTTTTTTTTGTTTAATTTTGTTTATAAACGTTAAAATTTCAACATTCAGAAAAAGGCGATATAGTTTTCTTTAAAGTGCGAGTGCTGTATTTAATAAAAAGATAGAAAATGATTCAAAAATTTTTTTATAAAAAAGTTAGTTTTTTTTACGAATTATCATTGATTTATTGAATTAATAAAAAGAAAGACAGTCTAGGAGATGCTATTAAAAATCGGATGTTTTTTTTAAAACAGAGACAAAGATAATTATCTCTTTGTGCTATCTTTGCATCAAGCTTGTTTTTCAAACTTGCAGCAGGCTTGCATTGCAAGGACTGGCGCTATTTGTGACGGCGAACTTGTGGCAAACGCGTTTTGCAAGCGAGGGTGGCGCTAGTTGTCACGTCGAACTTTCCACAAGTTCGCTTCAAGCTCGACGCGTCAAATTTCCCATGACAAGGCAAAATCAAACTTGCTGCAAATTTACGTGCTATCTGGGTTGCAGCAGTCTTGCTATGCAAGTCTGCAAACTTGCAGCAAGTTCAGCATTACAAGACCGCAAGTTCATAACAAGACTGTAGCAAGTTAACGCAAACTTCGAATTCGCCATAAAACAAATTTGCAGTGAACTTTTCTTGTCAAGTTCATTGCAAACCAGTAACAAAAAGAAAATACGCATACGAACCTTGGATTCGAACCCCGGACCTATCGCCTTATCCACTAAACCAGCGAGACCTCGATCGCTGAACATAGATTGCGCTAACGCAGCTTGTCTTGATAGGAAGTATCGTGCATCGCCACGTTTTATATAAAATTGTCTTCTTGATTTAATTAATTCTTTATAATTTTGAGTTGAGAATTTAATTTGAATTCAAAGATAGAGAGAGAGAGAGAGAACGATTTTCGCTAATAACCACGTTTTACTAGTGGAATAAATTATGAAATTAGGGTTCAAAAGTAATTTCTTTTAAAAATATGGGACACAAAGTAAGTTATTATTTTTCAACAAACATTCACTATTTTTTGGATTTAATTTGAATTTTGTTTATGAAAATTAAAATTTCAACTTTAAGAAAAAGGCGATATATAGTTTTCTTTAAATTGCGAGTTTTATATTTAGTAAAATGGAGAATTTTTCAAAAGTAATATTTTTTATAAAAAGACCTAGTTAGTTTTTTTCAAATTATCATTGATTTATTGAATTAATAAAAAGAAGGACGGTCTAGGAGATGTTATTAAAAATCGGATGTTTTTATAACAGAGACAAAGAATCAAAACCAGATATATACAACTGTATCCGTGTCGTGGTGTGTAAGTGTGCCGTACCAGCTTCACAGCAAACTTGCATTGCAAGGGGGTGATCGATTATGTTATGTTACTTCGCAGGAATTTCGCTGCAAATTTGTTGCGTCAAGTTTGTCGTGACAAAATAATATCCAGAAAAAATCACACTTGCTGCAAATGTTCATGCCGTCTGGGTTTTCGAACGATAACGATAGAAAGTCGCAATAATCATTCGGAAACAAATATTCACAGGGAAGCTTAGTTAACTGCGTTCGGAACGGAAAATGATCGGATTTGTAATTGAGTGGAAACGTGATTCTGAATAGTGAACTGTGTTGATGTTGGCTTCCGAGCTTGATGGGAATATTTATGGTTGACTTAAATGATAGGAAATATCTTTTTAAAGTAGTTTTCGCTACAGGCGCCATCTATTGACAGTATATGGAACTAAAAACACAAAATTTTGCCGAAAGTGTAACAAAAACAAATGATAATTTTTTATTTAAATTTTTTTCAAAATACTTTATATGCATTTAATAAGACTTTGAAAATTAAGAGTGTAATTGAAATCACACTTATTTAGAACATATATTTAATAATAATAATAAATATATGTTGTAAAAGTATTGTGGATTACGCAGCCCTATCTGGCTACCCTCTGATTTAAGCAATCGCCAAATCCATTTGGATACTGTATCAAGCGCCAATTTCGAATAAGATCTTTCTTTAGTACACAAAGCGTTGAACTCTGTGTTCCTTGAATTCGTGTAATCCTTTTTATTTAAACGGTTAAAAGGTTCTTAAAAGGCTAAACTCTAAATGAAACGATTTTAATTAGCTAAATCGTTTGGTTAAAAATTTAACCACCAATGATTATGTGGGGATACAAAATGACGAAGCAATAATTTCTATCTCACTTTTTATTCAAACTCAATTCTTTTTCTAAAACACCTCATTCTATATTTTATTTTCAACATTTTTTTTTTTAAATTGGCATACTCAAAAAGGTAAATTTAAAGAAAGACAAAAAGAATAATATAAAATCGCCTGCAATTGACGCTAAATGAAATTTAATAAAAATATAGGTAATAATATATGTAGAAATGACTTAATAAAATCGTCTGCCAGAAAAAAAAACCAAAAGAGGAAAAAATAAATGAATTAAAAATGAAATATATAAAAAATGGTATTTACAAGAGAAATATTATATGTGCCACTACAATTATCTAAATCGTACGGTTCAAAATTTAACCACTGAACAAGCCTTAGAAGTAAAAAAAAAAAAAAAAACGGTAACGAACAATTATAACAGCCTTTTCACAAGATTATGCTCTTATTTTATATAAATATATAGAGATACAGCATTAGGAACCTGAAATTTAATATCTCCAAAGTATCCTCAAGCCATAACATTAGAAAACACTACTTTAAACATTAATTAACATCTTTAAACAGAGTGTTGAAATTTTGAAGATTCCCATTGACCACCGGGCACCGGATGTTCTGCATTACTCCAAATAAACAAATCAGAAAACTCGTCTATACGAAGTTTTTCAGAGAGAAAGTATTGTAATCGCCAAAATATTCGACCTCGAGATTTTGATGATTCTACACGTTTCATACCTCCTTAAAACCGAAAAAAACATTTTGGAATTATGTCTGTCTCTCTGTGAACACGATAACTCAAAAAAGAATTAAGCTAGGGAAAAGAAATTTGGTATGTAGCCCAACAAAGCTGTAGATTTCTATCGAATTTTGAACAAAATTCATCTTTGAGAAATGTATCTGTCTCTCCCAGTGCATGGGAACATGATTACTCATAACCGTTAAGAGCTAGAAAGATAAAAATTAGTGTATATTTTTAGCATCAAAATTGTAGATGTGTAATTCGATCCAGAACATCCTGTCCAAGCCTCGGTTATACAGCACATCTGAAAGACTGGTCACCATGACAGCAAATCGAGCACTGTGCCCCCTCTTTATAGCATAGACCCCATTACGAGAGACACTTGCGACGACCTCACCTCACATTTTACAGGGGTACGACCCGTCTTTGGAGACGGGCTCTAAGAGACACACAACCATTACTATATCCCACTGGGAAGCGAGACTCTCCTTACTTATACGGCAGGTTCTCATCTCCATATTTGAGGTGGCCCCTTAACTCTATCAGGTTCACTACATCTTTCGTTTTAAAAATTACTAAATTTATTTCAAAAATGAGTATTAGGCATGTAGCTGATCATAAATATGTAAAGGAAAAAAAATTGGCATTTTTTGTTTTCAAGAAATTTGTGGTTTCACAGTGAAACCAATGAAGAGTAACAGGCTATTTTTCCTACGAATAAGTTATCATCGAAATGCAATTTAAATTATGTATTTAATTTATAAGTATACCTGAGTATTCAGGATATTTAACCTTCATAAAATTCAATATTACTTTCGAAGATTTAATTTTAACAAATAACAATTTGTGCAAGAACCCTCGTCATTTTGTTTTTCTTAGAGATCAAAAGTAATTTAGCTCTTGCGATGCCAATTCCTTCGTGAATACTAACGGTATTGAACTGGAATTTTTATATAAGTTGGCCTATATATTTGGCTTTTAAGTTATGAATGAAAAATTACGCTGCTTTTCGCCCATGCGTAGTAAAAAAAATACTCAATGTCTGGTTTCACTGCGAAACCAATGAAAGCGAAAGGGTTAAGAGGGGAAAGTGTTGTTAGATGTGTATCAAATTTTCAACCAAACCCGGCTACGAGGTGACAATCTGTCGCTCTGTATATTCGCGTGTATGCGAACGTGATAACTCAATAACGCAACGACTTTGATAAGTAAAATTTGCTATGTGTTCTTATTAGCTAAGTTGTATGTCTGTATAAAATTTTGAGCACAGTCAGTTGAAAGGAAAGCGTCTAAAATGGATATTTAGTGTTCTTCTTTATACTACGAAACACAAATCGCGCCATATTGTGTCACTTGCACGAGAATCGAGGAGGGTAAACATTCATGCTTGCGGGCTTTGCGGCGACCTTCGAGGTTTTGCTGCCTCCCTCACCTCCCCATGTGGTACCTTCCGGGATGAAGATTTTTATAAGGAGAATTGAAAGGAAGGTGCTATATTGTGCAGGTATATGAGAAAGTTGAGGGGAGGACTCTCCCACTGGTTTTCTGAGAGTTAACAGTAATCATTGTATCATAGATTCGAGCCCTAATTTCCTTTAAAAGTCTTAGGTGGATGTTTTATTAAATATCCGCAAGTTGGTACGTGTTGGAGAACAGTTAGCAATAGAGCAGTACATACAATATTGAATTCAAAATAAGGCAACAGCGAAGAAAACTATTTTTGAATCACAAATGCCATGATATACATTTGTAATTCTCCTGGATAAGGATTTCTTAAACTTTTTCTTAACTTTAATTTATTTCTTAAACTTTTCGGATGGAAATAATTTTCGTAACGTAATTTCCATTAGAAAAAATTGCTACAAACCCAAATTCAGAAAATAAATTTTTAAAAACGAAAATTAATTAAAAGAAAAAAAATTAAAAGAAAGTTTACTTAGTAAAGTTATTTAATACTTTTAAAGAAATCTTTAAGTCGGGATTTTTTCCCCCTTACAAATGCTGAAGAATCTCAATCAGAAGACCGTGTGTTAGTTCTCATAACTGCAGTATTTTTATACGGTCGTGAGACATAGCTTAAAAAGAACGCCTATGAATTTCTCAAAATTATAAATTTCTTTGTGAAAGCGATGAATAGTTGCGGTTACAAATCCAGTTCTTAACTCTTTGAATTTCCATCTCAATGGAAAGTTCCAAATGTTAAAATACTGACTACCACTTCCATCTTTACTTACACCAGATGATAATATCCCATATAAACGACGCTATTTCAAAGCTAATAGCAATAAATCATTCTTCATACTACCATCTTTCATCATCATCTAAAATTGATTCATAGCTTTTTTTCGGGGGAAGGGTCTGGATAAGATTCTTTTATCAATCTCTCGTGATGTGCTACAGTGTAATTCTGTTGGGTGATTCAAATTTCAACGCATAAACTATTAGGGGAGGTAAGAAGCATAAAAGCACGCAACAAAATAACATTTGAAAGTTAGGGCGCTATTAGCCGAGAGCAACTTATGGCGCAGTTGGCTGTAAAATTGGCTGCGCCGCCAGTTGCCGAATTATTTTAAAACCCGGCAACTGGTGGCGCAGCTTTGAAATAATTGCGGGAAATAGTAATTTGAGAGAATGGCGTCCAAGGAAGAACTTCCTCTCCTTGCGCTTCTATTAAAAAAGAAAAAAAGCGAAAGGTTACGAAAATGCGAAAACATCCCATGTTTGTTTTTCGACTGACTACATGGTTATATTATATATTGTTTGATGATCTATAGCAATAAATTTTTCAGTTACCTTTGCATACTAATACATTCCATGACAAATTAGTATCTTAGTTAATCATTGTTTATGAAACAGTTTTATACTTGTTTGTACTCTAACAAAATATATAGCTCAGATGTATTTAAAATAAATTTAATCGGCAAAATATTAAGATTAGTTTTTAAAAATAACGTCTGAGTCTCGAAACGGCTTTTAAACTCGTAGGCCTCAGGTTCGGGATTCATTTCATTATGTTGATGAAGCTCTCTTAGTGGGTGCTCAAAAGTAAAATTCATCTTTTTAATTACTAAAAACACTTTGAATTTTGCTGTCTCTTGACAGTAGTGTTTTATGTTTTGCCTTTAAGTGTTTGGAAAACAGAAAAATATAAAAATTTATCAAATTAAAATCGTGGAACTTTGATAGTTCAATTGTGAAGTCGTCGGTGACAAAATTATTTTTTCTTTAAATGCTTTAATTTCCTATTGTCATAATGTTAAAATATTGTCTGTAATTCTAATTTATTTTAGTTAATTCGAACTCAAAAATAAAATGTTAAAAAGGTTTTTTTTCTTTCTAATTAGCTCTTGCGAATGAAATTCTTCACGTCTTTTCAAAAAAGCTTGTAGCAAAAAAAAAAAAAAACACGTTTTATATGAATTGTATCATTCATTTTAAAGTTTTAGTGTACAATTGTTTTATTCTGTCAAAATGGTCTATACTATTTATTAGTTAAAGATAATTACTTCTTTATAAATATTGTAAATTTTAGATTATTTTTTTCTATTTATAATTATTATTACTTTGTTTACTCGTAGTTCTGTGAAATTTGGACTATTTTTTTTTCAAAATAATATTTTTTTGCAACTAGTAGTAAATAAAGTACGTATAAAAACAAACAACTCAGTAAGTATATGAATATTGATTAAACAAGAAACGGTATATTATTATTATCTTATAAATAAAATTAATTTAAAGTTAAAAAATTAGCTTATCACCGACACAAATTTCATTTGTGTACAATTTATTTCTTACATTTTAATAATTTTGTCAAAATTAATAATTGCACACAATTATATATCAGGAATCCCCTCAAGAATGAAGTCTTTAGGATTAATCTTGTTTTCAAACAATTTCATTCAGTCTTTCATCTGTTGCTTTCCTGATTCCTTGGCCATTTAAAAAAAAATATCACAAAAAAGCAAATGCAATAGACAGCTAAATGAAGTACTATAGAGTTGAGAGCAGATTTCCAAATGAAGTAGCATATGCGCGAACAGCTATATTGAATGATCAGTAGCACCACCTGTTGCTATCGGCTAATAGGCTCCATTTATTACAGTATGCAAACAATTAATGATTTAAAGAAAATTTATAAAATTATTATTTAAAAAAGAAAGCAAAATTAAAACTGGAACAAGAAAAAAAGTTTTTTAAAAATCTTAAAAAAAATTTAATTGTAAAAAGAAATGAAGTTAGAAAAATTACGACAATGTTCAAGATGCGCGCCATTGCAGCAGCATACCAAAAAACAGAGAACAATAGACAGATATACCAATAAAGCAAAATTAAAAAAAGAAAGTAATACAAGCAATCCAATAGTAATTTGAAGTAAACGAAAAGCAGACAACAAAAACAAGGAATCCATTCCAGTTCACTTTTTCAAGGGCTAGAAACTATTCGAAATGGATTCAAAAGAATATTTAGGGAGTTTTCTGTAGAAGCAGGCCTATTTTTAAGCTTAGACAGCTTCTCACAGCCCGGACTCCCCCAAAAAAGAGAAACCAGGAAGCAAATCCACAAGTACAAACATCAAAAGAAAAAGGAAAAAAAAACATTAAATACGCTAATAAGACCAACGAAATATTAGCCATCAAGCTTAATTAATAAGCTTTCATAAGGTAAAATAAAAAAACTTACCCCTGTAGAAAGAAGCCAGATTAAAATAATTTGCCCGCGCTTTCGAGAAAAGCAAAACATTAAACACTAGTCTCCGTGGCGCCATCTATATTCCCATAAGAGGAATAGAAAGGCAGAAAAAGGAAAAAAAGAAAGAAGAGGCCGATACAGAAATCTCTATTTTAGCATGGGAAGGAGACCAATTCAGAAATATTAAGAGAAGAAAAAAACCCTTATTTTCCATTTTCAACTACGCATGAATATGTTTTCTTTAGACTGTATATTCCAGACTGTTTCCAAGGACAAAATCTTTACTGTTGTAAATGTTACAAGGGAAATGGTTATCATTTAGATTTTTTAAAAAAACATTGTAAGCAAATAAGAAATCATTCCTATTCTTGCAAATTGCTTTAATTCTGTTGGCTTGACTGAAAATTACGTTTCTAAATACCCTAGAATCTAAATTGGAATGAAAGTCACAAAGAGTTTTACATTTAAAGTCAAATTCAGCTTTTTTGTCATAAAGGCCAATCTTAGTAATATGCTTGTTAATCTCAATTTTAAGATCTAAAAAAGTACCTTTATTTTGATGAGAGTTCGATTTATTAAGTTTAAGTTCTTTTGGATAACAATTAATAATTAGATCTAAATCACCAGCATTTAAAAGAAGCAAATCATCTATGTATCTGTAGCCGTAAATTAGATTATTTCTAATAATTTTATCCTCAAAAAAGTGCAAGAAGATATTGGCCAGTGAACTGGAGAATGTAACACCCATCGGAATACCTGAAATATGTTTAAAATAGTTCATACCATTAAAAAGATAGTTTTCTTTAATGCTGAAATTACAAATCTCGAACCAGTCAGTTTTTTTAATTATTGAGTCGTTCAGAAATTTATTATACATGAAAAGGCAAGCTTTCAAAAGTTTATCATGTGGTAGATTGGTGTATAGATTTTCAAAGTCAAATGAGTTTAAATTGCAAATCTTGTTAGTATTCAGTAGTTCCAAAACTTCAGCATTATTGCAGATAATGAAGTTATTTTCCTTTTTAATTTCAAAAAGAATAATATTTAATAATTTGAAAAAATGCTTACTAATAAAAGAATTGTAACTCCCTGTACCACATGTAACAAATCTAAAGCTAGTAGGATTTTTGTGAAATTTAACATTTGGAAACAGATACGGATACTTAAGAGAACAGGTTTTAATTTTGAGTTTTTTGGCAAAAGCCAACATTCTTTTATCTAATTCTTTTTTAGTGAAGTCTACAAGGCTATAAGTTGCATTGGAGTTATATTCATTGATCAAAAGCTCCTTAAAAAAGAATTTGCTGCTTTATCTACAGTTGTAATAACAAATGAATCTTTAAGATTTTTTATATCTTTTAAAATTATTTTATTTACAAAAATACCTCTATTTTTACTGTAATTTTTGTCAACATAAAATCTGCTCCTAATTTCTTCTATAATCTTGTTGTTTCAATTCTTTGATCCCTTGAATCGGCCAATGGTACCTTCTCGCAAGCTTAGAAATAAACAAATCCAAATCTTTGCATATAGAAAGCAGTCTTATTGCACTTCAATTTCTCCCTCACTCTAAATTTAGTGCCCCTTCCCATCAATCCTTATTACAATGCGTCGTCAAACGTCTGGGCCACCAAATGTTGCCTTTGTTGTTGCCGGCTAAGGCAACAGGCGGCAACATGTTGTTCTGCTGCCCCACCGATCGCCGTCAGCTAATAGGATCCATTGGATATAATGGCAGGCGACTCGCGTAAGCAACCAGTGGCGCCGCTGGCTGCTCTCGGCTAATAGCGGCCTTATGGTAAGTGGCGCCCGAATTATGATTATGAACCTGATTTACCGGCTTTATTACATTTGCAAACCGAAAAAATGTTTTAAAAATTGTTTCCAAAAGTAAATAGAAAACATAACCATTTAGTCAATTGTTTTCTAAACTGATTTTCACATAAACCTAACACGACCAACCTACTACTATTTCACACGACCAACTTACCACTATTTCACACGACCTAAAGAGCTTTTTTAACGATTACGTGAAGATATTGTCTGCCACTTCCATCTTTAATTATACCAGAGGATAATATCCCAGATAAGCGACGCGTATTTCAAAGCTAATCACGATATAGCATTCCTTTTTTCATACTACAATCTTTCATCATCATCAAAAATTAATTCACAACTTTTTTGTTCTGGATAAGATTCCTTTATCAATCTCTCGTGATATACTACAGTGCAATTTTGCTGGGTGATTCAAATTTCAACGTATAAACTATTAGGGGAGGTAAGAAATATAAATCAAGCAACAAAATTACTGGGGCGGAAATTTCTTTCCGTGGCCCAATATTTTGAAATAAACAAGCAAATTAATGATAAATTAATGGTATGTAAAAATTAATGTAAAATAACTATTCATAATAGTTAAATATTAATAAAAAATTTTTAAAATCCAATAAGTTTTTTCAACAGGTTTTATATAAAATTTTTGAAGAATCTGAAAGAAGGAACTGCTGTAAAAATTTTCTAGATCCCAATATCATTCAGTAGGATCCCATTTAGAGACATGGCTACATTTCCCATAAGGGCTAAAATGCAAATAACCATGGCCTAGGGCGCAGCATTCAGAGGGCGTATAGTCAGAAGAAGTAACAATAAGATATTTACATATTTTTCAGTATTATGTCGAAAATAATATATAAATTGCTATTTTTTCGATACACGTCCGTATTCATTAAATAAATTGATGGCACATTTGTCTTGCCTGTGACTACAGTTGTGGCACTAAATTTTAATGGGAAGAACCCGCACTTTTTTAAAGCAGAATAAACAAAGCAGCAAACAGTTTTATTTTACAAACACACAACTGGTTTGCAAGGACGGGAGCACCACAAGAACTCAGTTTTTTTATTGCTCTTGGCGAACCCGGCAAGGCCGAAGAAGGGGGCTGACATCCCTCATTATATAAAAATTGTGATCATTAGGAGATGGTTGGCAATGGGATGTGCTTTATAGCTGACCAGTGGCGTAACTAACGGGGATCAAGGGGGTAAAGATGCCCCGGGCGGCAGTTTTCGGGGGCGCCATGGAGTCAACACATTACTGGGTTTATGTCCCTTTTTAAAGCAAAATATGATGATGGGGTATAAAAACTCCGGGCACTATTTTCACCACACACTAAACTATTTATGACGAGAGGGGTAAAAAAAATTATTCTCCTGCCGCCACTTACCGTCGCTACGTCACTGGTCATGGTAACTAATCATTAGTGCGTTTATGTCACTTTTTAAGGCCGAATACTGTCAGGAGGCGAAAAAATGCCATACCCCGGGAGCCGTTCACACAATCTAAGCCACTAATGAAAATGGGGAGGGAGAAGAACAAATCATATTATGATCCGGACGCCACTTACCCTAGCTACGCCACTGTAGTTGACCACTATTTTTGAAGTTGCATTTTATTGTCGCAAAACTGATGGATCAGTCTCGTAATCAGGGCCGTCTTAAGAAATTTGAGCTTTCTGGGCTATAGTAATTTGGCACCCCTTCAGAGCCTTAACTAGGAATTTAGCCTCCTATAGACCAACGAAAATATCTCTACTTTCTAAAACAGTTGAGAATGAAAAAAATCCCACCCTGCGCGAAAAACACGTACAAACTTGATGTATCCTTTGTAGGCTCAACCATTGCTCATGCATTATTAGTCGTGTAGGCATTAGTGATTCAAATCTGAGGGCATTTAGTCAGACAAGAAATTGACCGGCTACCACTGTAAGGAGCGAATAGACTTCTTCACGTAAAAAAAACCAACCTATTCTCTGATTAACGCTTTTCAATTTTGCAAATCGGCACCCTGTCAAAATAGGATTTTCCACGATTACATTATAAAAAAGGATTTTTTTATTTTGTTCTATGCATTTATTTAATGCAAAAATACAATAACATACCATAAATTAATATAACAAAACACATGTAAACACTTTGTATTTTATTTAATACTAACCGCCTTCGCCGACCAGCTGGTTCGTCCGTTTAAATTAGTTTTTAATCTTGTATTTTATATTATTTATAGCATACCCCGTCGCGGTTTCAGCTGCGATAACTCAGGAAAGATGAACAAAAAAGTGAATATTTTATTGTATTTGGCAGATAGAAAAATATACAAAGACGTAAATTTTAAAATACCAGGAATACAATTCTGTACGATGCATCACAGCTAACGAAACTTAAACACTGCGTTTTAAATAACTCTCACTCAATTCATCTACCACTCATTGGTAGAATGATTAACGCTGAATATGGTCGCGAAAGTCGAACATGCTGGACACCCCGTGTGAACCAGTGGCTACCAGATTGGATGAAAAAAGCGAGGCGACAAAAAATTTATAGACATCTAAAAGGCCCGGGAGTATACGGGGTAGACAATAAAATTTAAAAAAATTAGTTAGTTTTCCCTAACACTACTGATTTTTTTTAATTCCTAATTTCTGGCAGCTAAAATGATATTAAAATTTAATCTTTCCCTAAATAAGAAGTGGGGGACTGACCCTCTTCGCCCCCTGACTAGCCGCCACTGGTGTGAACTATGGCTGGACAGCATTTTTCCCTTGATCATGACCTGTTAGCAACCGTTCCCTCCCCATCTAGTGCTATAAATAGAACTGCGATCTACGCCGTTGCTCCTTCCCGTTTTGTCGTTGGAAATTGTGTTTGAAAACATTTTCAAAAATTAATTAAAATTAAACAGAACGTCGCATGGAAATAAAATTGTTGCCATTGAAAAGCTATTTTTTTAAACTTTAAGATGATGTTAAAATTATTTTTGTGCGACAATATGCCCTGAATTTATTGAGGAAAAACGTTAAAATTTAAGCTAATTTTTAATTAATTAAAATTCTAATTAAAATTTCGAAAAATCCTTTTTTAGTGAGCACCTACTACCCAAAAAGCAACCACCTGCCAAATTTCAAGTTTCTTGGTCTCATGGATTGGGAGATTTCGTGATGAGTGAGTGAGTCATGGTATTTCCCTTTTATATATGTAGAAGAGATGATGCTCCGTCACCAACTTCACGACTCTTTCCTCTACCGTTAAGCTGGCTTCCTACCATTAGTTCTGAACTGCGCTAAATATAATACCAATTTTGATGACTTATCACTCGAGAAAATTCAAGTTTGACGGCAGTACTGCACTCTTAAGCCTAACCTAACTTTGAATAAAAACTTACCTATCACGCAATATACAAAAATTTAAAAGCGTTTCATGCCTCATAATTTTAAAATGACAGAAAACCATGAGGTTAAATGCTTGAAGAAAGGATGAAAATCATTTCAGTCTACTAGTTCAGTCAACGAAGGAAAAATAGAAAATAAATGGTGCAGTTTTGAAATTTGGCACAGTTGTTGGGGGTAGTGTTCTAAACGACATACTAGAAGTCTCCGCCGGTGGGGGGTGGGGGGTGCGGAGGGTACGGGGGGTTTGAAGGGACGCGTTTTAAGCTTTTCTTAAATATCTAGAATACTATGAGTTTTAGCGAAAAGCACTCAATTACAAAATTAAACTACATGAAATTTCCTGCAAAAAAGTATTTCATTTATTTAACATCAGTAGTTCAGAAGATACAGGGCGATTCAAAAGTGAACATTTCTAAAATTCCTTATTGTAATGGTAAAATCAATTAAAAGTGCTGAATCAACAACCCTCAGAAAAACCTAATGCCTATATAATAATTATAAAATCCCTGTCTGCAAGCCTGAAGGCAAAGGTAGATTTCTTTAGTCTGTAGATATAAGGAAAATAACATTTCGCCCTCTATTTTCATAAGGATTAGAGCTAAAAGAAAGAAAGTGAAAGGAAGAGACTGCAAATGACAAGAGCTTTCCAACTAGGGGCAACATTAATAGGTTGAAAGATTCTTTAAATTGGGGGAGAGGAGTGGAAGTGAGTGAAAGTCACTTTTCAGCTCATAACTTATAAGCAATTGCAGTTATCGAAAAAGTTTAAATGCAAAAATTGTTCGTTATGATAAGGCGATAATTTGCCTTATTTGAATTTTCTTTCCATTTTCAATTCTAAAGGAATTATGGGGAAATGAAAATTTCAACCCCCACCATTTTCACCCCTCTTGATGGATAGCCCATCTACAAACTCGACTGAGATCTTCACTATCCTTTCAACATATCCAACATTGGTTAAAATCAAATCAAAACTATTCTAGTTATCGTGTTCACAAGATAACATGGGCAAAAGCGTTATATATATATATATAACAATCAAAACAGAATTGTAAAAGCAACATAATCAACATAAACATTCATAATACAAAATGTCAAGAAAAAAATCTGCGAGAAGAAAATGCCTAGAGTTCTTATAGAGAGAAAATAAACGAAAGGGGGATATATATAAAAAAGGGGAAGATAATATAAAATAATATAAAACAAAAACGTAACATCTATTCGCTTTTACCGATTAACTACAGTATTTCCATTTAATTTCAACATTGATTGATTTTCATGACATTGATATATATATATATATATATATATTTGGTTTAATAGGTGTATATACTGAAAATCTTATTTGAGTTTAAATTGCTTGTGAAATATTTAACTATATATATAATATATTATCATTAAATATGAGACAGAAAAGCTAGTAGTTGGCTCAATCTTTCTTTATTCCATCATTGAGGATAATTTATGTTTGTTTTCAGTACGTAAAGGAATCATAATTTGCTATTATCCATGACCAGAATTAAAGAGGTAACGCGCGAACGGCGCTCTGTTGTTAGCAGCTTACATGCTTGAATCAAAAAGGGGAGATAGGAATGCGCAGAAAGTTTAAGTACCTAGAGAAGGGAATTTCCCAGGAAATACTTGTGACTCGAAATGAAAGTCGTAGTGCGGTTATTATGAAGGAAGTTGAAGTAATTAAAAATGATTTGAGAAAGTTAAAAAATTAAAATATCACATATATATATAATTTTGAACGAAGGTTGATTTTGGGTTCTAGGGATCATGATCGGTGAAGATTTACATAAATTTTCCGGATGTCGTGTCATGAGAACCATTGCAATAGGTAGACTTCCTATAAGGAATCTACCTAACAAGGGTAGTATTGTAAGTGTCGGAGCCGGGGGTGACAAACATATTTGATGAACAGTCGTGTTCCCTCCTTCCCCTCACATCCGTTCCCCTTCACAAGTTTCCTTCTACTCGTAGTCCAGACAACGAACTGTAAATTTAAAAAAAAGGTGCAGTTTTGAAATTTGGCACAGTTGTTGGGAAGACTGCCCTAAACGACCTACTAAAAGTCCCCGCCAGTGACGAGGGTGCACGGTGGGTTCAAAGGGGGAGGGGATTTCTCAGTTTTTCTTAAATATCTCGAAAACTCTAGGTTTTAGCGAAAAACTCTTAATTACAAAACTAAATTATATTAAATTTTCTACAAAAATAGTCGTAAATTTTTTGTAGCATCAATAGTTCAGAAGATAGAAAAGAATTTACAAGTGAATATTTCTAAACTTCCTTACTGTAATGGTAAAGCCAATTAAAAGTGCTGGACCGACAACCCTCAGAAAAAACTCATGCCTACATAATAATTATACAAGGGTAGTATTGCATGTGCCGAGACAGAGTATTGTATGTGTCAGGTCAGGGGGGCGACAAACCTATTTAATGAACAGTCGTGCTCCCTGCCTCCCCTCACTCCGTTCTCCTCTACAAGATTCCTTCTACTCAGACTTTTGGTTCTGTTAACGCAGATGAGTACATTCACATGAGTACATTTAGATAGTATAATCTAAAGCTACATATATGTGCTCAGTTTAACTTAAAAGCTCGCAACCGGCCTGTCACAGGTCAATAGAAATATTTTCTTGCCAATGGAAGGAATAAGACCAGGGTTATTCAATTATTAACACAGAAAATGGCTGCTAAAGGAATTGAAACTAGAGTCGCTACAGGAGATGCTGATACTTGTATTGTGAGATGTGGGTTAGAGAAAGCAACTTCTCATCCCATTGTTGCTATAACAGGGCAAGACGTAGATCTAGTCGTGTTACTTTGGATTAGATTACTTTGGCACCACCAGAAAGTAACATTTATTTTATGAAGCCTGGCAAGAGAAAAGTCGAAGCTAAATTATTTTCTACAATAAAGCTCCAAAAAATAATTTTTTTTCCACACACCATCCTCTTTCTCCATGTATTCAGTGGAGGTGATATAACATCAGCTATTTATAGAAAAAGCAAAACACTATAGTTACATTGTTCAAAAATCAACTGAGTCAGATGAAAAACATTGCTGGCATCTTTTATAACCCCTCATCAACACCAGATGCTATTTCACATGCCAGTGAGAGGATGTTCCTAGCCATATACAAAGCTCTTGCTAATGGATATAATTTGAATAACTATAGATATGCAGCACTTTTCAAATCATCAACGAAGATCAAAGCTGATCTCGCCTTAATTCCTCCAACCAAAGGAGCGGCGTTGCAATCGTTTAGCAATGTGTTTCTGTTTGTAGCACCTGCTTATTGGTACCTATACTAATGGTGCCCCTCTAGAAGAAGTGAAGGAGTTCGAACTTGATGAAATAATAGAAAAATATGATGAAATTTGATTACGAACAAGTGTAAAAATGGGTTATGCATATTTTTATGTAGGTATGTATATATATTATATTATGTTATAAATATAATATTTTATTGATATATTGTAATAGATAGCTGCCATTTTCAAATAAAAACTTTATTTCTTAAAAATAAAACTAACATTTTGAATCACTTATTCAATTATGCACTTTTTCATACCGTTATATGTTCTAAACTATTCATCCTACAAAAAATATGTAGAACTATTTTTGTAGGAAATTTAATGTAGTTTGATTTTATAGTTATGTTTTTTTGCTAAAACCCATAGTTTTCGAGATATTTAAGAAAAACTGAGAAATCCACCGTTCGAACCCACCGTGCACCCTCCTCACTGGCTTGGACTTTTAGTATGTCGTTTAGGGCAGTCTTCCCAACAACAATGGCAAATTTCAAAACTGCACCTTTTTTTAAAAATTTTTAATTCGTTGACTGGACTACGAGTAGAAGGAAACTTGTGAAGGGGGACAGATGTGAAAGGAGGAAGGGAACACGACTGTTCATTAAATAAGTTTGTCAGCCCCTCCCCGGCTCGACACATACAATCATACAATACTACCCTTGTATAAATATTATATAGGCATAAGGTTTTTCTGAGAGTTGTTGATTCAGCACTTGTAATTGATTTTACCATTACAACAAAGAATTTTAGAAAGATTCAGTTTTGTATCCCCCTGTATCTTCTAAGCTATTTAAGCTACAAAATAATGTCGGATTTTTTTGTAGGAAATTTGATGTAGTTTTTTTGTAATTGAGTGGTTTTCGCTAGAATCCATAGTTTTCGAAATATTTAAGAAAAACTGAAAGCTTTCCCCTTTTACCCCCTGTACCCCCTCGCACCCCCACCCTCGGGGGCTTTTAGTATGTCGTTTAGTACACTATCCCCAATAACTGTACCAAATTTCGAAACTACACCATTTTTTCTAATCAGCGATTTTTGGCCTTCGTTGGTTGGACTCATCTCATCAATGGTAATCTCTCTCTCTCTCACACACACAAAAACAAAAACACCCGAAATCAAATATCTGTTGCCATGTTTTAAAAAATATTACTTTGAAGCAGGTGCGATAAAATATTTCAGCAATGAAATGAATACTAAAGGGAAAATTCTGCTTTGGAGTTAATTTCCCAAGCAAACAATTTATACTATCACAATTGTAAAAATTACAAGAGCGTGTGAATAAAAGATTTGCTGAAAAGAGATTGGTTTGAATTTTATTTACAACAATAAAAACATTGTTGCAATTCATGTTTGAAAACATATTGAAAAATTAATTAAAATTGAACAAAATGTCGCATGGAAGATCAGTGTCATTGAAAAGCTAATTTTTTAAATCTTTAATATGATGTAAAAATGGTTTTTGTGCGATAATAGGCTCCGAAGTTATTCCGGAAACATGTTAAAATTTAAGGTAATTTTTAATTAATTTAAATTCTTATAAAATTTCGTAAAGTCCTTTCTTAGTAAGCACCTACTACCCAAGAAGAAACTGCCCGCCAAATTTCAAGTTTCTAGGCCTCGTGGTTTGGGAGATTTCGTGATGAGTGATTGAGTGAGTAGGTCATGTAATTTGCCTTTAATATATAAAGTATTAAAAAAGTATTTACTTAATTGTTACAGAAATATGTATTTTAATTTATAGTATAAGAAAAGTATTAAAGTAAAGTAATTTTATACATATTTAAATAATATGATTTTTAAATTAATATATCAATAATTTATATGCAGGATATTTAAAAAACGTGGCCAAAAACTTTAAGGGTGGGTCAGGCATACGATAAACATTAAAAATCACCTAGGAATATGTGTGCGCAAACGTCAAATGTAGGCATCAGATGGGATTTAAAATAATTTACAGCGCTTGCCAAAACTGCGGACACTTTTTGAAATTTGTGTATTTTTCCGAATATCTCCTAGAACTTCGACCTTATAAAGAATAGGTTTCAACTCACAATTTACGTTGAAGATTCGGTTCCGAGGGCATTTTGGGGACCGACCAGAAAATGATGAAGTCAAAAAGGGATTTTTACTCACCCCGCTTCACAAATAGCTGATAATGGCTTGCAACTTTCATCCATTCTTTTGTGTGATGTGCGCAATATTTAGATGCATTTTTGTAAAAATAGCACGAATATCCGGGAAGATATAAAGGTTTCTTTAAAAATATCCCAAATTTTTCCTACAAGTGTTTTTGCTTATAACTTGCAGAATTAACCAAATTGTGAAACTTAAATACGTGACAATATGTTAGAGAAGTATTGTAGTAAAATTTGAAGTTTATACCTTGAATATTAGAGAAAATATGAGCATTTGTAGTAAATAATTTTTTACTGCGCTTTTGCGAAACGTAGCGTAATTTTTCTTTCTTCTGCAAAGACAGATATATAGGGCATCTTATATAAAAAAATCAGTTAAATACCGTTAAGGTTCAGAAAGATATCGGTATTTTGGCCAGCGCTGTATTATTTTAAATGCCTTCTGCTGCCTCCAGATGGAGTTTGCGCACTATATTCCTATGTGATTTTGGGGATGCTTCTCGTATTCCTGTCAAATCCTTAAAGTTTGGCCATCTTTTTTTATTCATCCTGTATGTATATATTTATTAATTATAATTACAGCCAATGTATATGAAATGATAGAACATTATTTTCAAATGGAAAACAACAATACAGTTTAGTAATTTTTTTGCTATAACTTCAATTTTAATTATACTATAACTAATTTAAAACCAAATAATTTAAGAATACTAATAAATGCCAATAAGAACATAGGGATATATGAACATAGTCACATTTAAGAGTATAAGTAGAGAATTGGATATGAATTAAAACTAACAGTACTTGAAAAAGGCAATCCAAGATTTGGAATTTCATCAATAAAAGTGGCTAGTAGACTTTGGACTAGCTTGTCATGTTGAATCAGATCTCATAGCGCTAACCATCCATGAAGCCAAATGTTGAAAAACAAAAGGGTAAACAACCCTGAATTATAACAACACTGTAAGAAAGAAAGAACTATCATGTATCTAAAATAAACACTAAAATATATTCCACAATATTAAATAATTGCACATAAAAAGAATTCAAAATTTAAGAAATTTTTTTACCATTTTTATAACTGAGAATTAATAAACAAATCTGTTAAGTAATCCATGTTACCTAGCATTTCACTACCTAAGCAAAAAGTAATGACCGCAGTAATGCAGAATATTATTTTAATTTCTAAAACAACTAATACTATAATTAAATAACCAATTCTTTATCCATTACAATGTCAAAATTTGCTTTCCTCCAATGCAATGTGTACAAGCGATACTTAGGTATATTCACTGATTGGTTGTTATTTTGGGAATGTGTGCCTTCCATAATATTATTTTTTTTGAAAAAATGTGTTCGGTTCTTGGCAACTTTTTTGAGTTGGCAATTAAAATTATGCATTGTAAATGTAAACATTCTTCAATAAATCCATTTTCTAAATCAACTGAATATTCTATAGTCAAAGCTGTTGCTTTACTTCGAATTATTTCTTTGTAACATTTTTCTAAATTTACTATATATTCGAACTTGGAAGAAATTCCATCATAAGCAGATATTCTTTTACATATTTATGTTAAAAGCATATCGATAATTACATAAAAAATATAAATATAAAAATCTGAATTTATTTTACATTCTGTATCCATCGATGTTTCCCCATCAAATTGCTTTACCTTCCTTAATCTAACAGTTTTAAATCCCGATATTTCTTCGCCTTTCTTTAAATAAGGATGGTAAGTTGTTCTACTGCGGCGATCTTGAAGATATGTTTGTAACGATTGAAATAAGTTTACGATCAGGGGAGTAGTGGAGCCGGAACGCCGTTCCGGCACTGCTTTTTTTCCCAACAGAAATAAATAAGAAAAATAGTGAAAGAGTCCTTAAAACAGAGCAATTTTTCTCACCCAGGTTACAGCTTTTCGGCACTGTGTTTAGAACGTTTCGTCACTGTATATTTTGCGACTACGCCATTGTTTACGATTTAATCACGAATTAAATAAGTTTCAATTTCTATGTCAATATTTTGTAAACTTTTGTGTGATTAAAGAAATAAAACTGATACACAACTATTTACTCGCTAAATGTATCTGTATAGATATTTTTTGAACTGATATACATGTTATGTAACATTACCAAATCGAGTAATCGAGTGTAGTTTCTTTCGAAGGTTTTAAAGATTGAATATATTAATAGCTTAAATGTTTCAAACTTAAACTATAACATATTTAATTGAAATATGTAATAAGTAAACTTTTTGAAGGGGAGTAGAGGCATAATTATGTATTTTGGCCTAGGGCGTAGAAATACATAAATTCGGTCCTGATGAAAAATAAATTCGAAATTAATTCTGACTCTTCGATTTCGTTATTTTTCAATATAAAAATAGATACTCTTTAAATGCACCACTTTTTTTATAATATATTTATTTAAATATTTGTCTTTACGAGTAGATTAGTTTCATATTAATCGTACCACGTTTTAAATTTAAAATCGTTTTATATAAATAACCATTGCTCGATATGCTCGAAAGTTATTACAACCTGGTTTCTGTGTATAAGGTGTTTGGTTTTAAACCAAGCACATTGATAATAAGGAGCAAGAAGGGATTTTCCAATGCTGTAATGTAAACATTACAGACAGCATCTTCAAGCTGCAAGTTTACGGACTTCAGTTAAAGAGAGGAGAGTTTGAAATGCTTTATTTTTTCTTACTTTCGAAGATTTAATTTCAATTTGTCGCTTTTTTTAAAACTCTTTTCTTAGTATCTTTATTTTCTACCGTGAGTTTCATTACCTGTAAAGAGGCTCATAACCTTTTAATTTATTAAGTCGGATGCTGATGAATTTTTGATGCAATATTACTTCGATTTAAAAAGTACGTTTGACTGCTTAGAATCTTACTAGATAGACATAATTAATCTCTGCATTTTCAATAGCTTTATTTCAAATGGCGAAAATATTTTCTTACAGATAAAAGGAAGTCTAAAAGGATCTAGCGTTTTTACTTTAATTGTAAATCTATTTCTACATTATTAAGAAAACAAATACAGTACTAAGGTTAAATTCAGCTTTTAGATATACAGATGAAATCATAATTTTTAATTTTAAAGATTTTTCTTCAATTAGTGAAAGCATTTATCCTGGCAAACTAAAACTAGCAAAAGCTAGCGAAAACAATATTACAGCTGTATTTCTTGACATTAACTGTTACAATGAATTAAAATTAAACATATACGACAAAAGAAATGAATTTAAATTTAATGTAAATAGGTTTAACTTTTATAATTCTAATATCTCAAGTAAGGATCTATAGAAACACAATCATAAATTATTTAATTAGGATCAAAAGCATTCAGAATAAAAAAATAAAGCAAATTGAACTGTTTAAAACAAACTTAAATCTAATAAAATTTCCATATCATCCTTTTCTACGTTTATTTTATAGTTTTAAAATGCAAGTAGGTGATTGACTATGAGAGCGATGTTGGCGTAGTATTTAAAAGCACAGAAGGTCCACCCAAGCAAACAAGTTTTCATCTGAAGCCTCAAATATGCGTTTTATAGTTTTTATTTATTTATTTTTATTTCTATTTTATTATATCAACTACTTTTTTATAATTAGCTATTTAAAGATTATATAATTTTATTTTCTAGCCATTATGTATTTTATGCAAAATATTTAGTAATTAATTTGGTAACCACAAGTGGAGTTACCCCGGCCTGCTTAAGCATACTGGGCCCTCTGAATGACAGCCGCTGCAATGGCCCGAAAAGTGAGGCTGGAGTACTAATAGCCTATCACCACGCCACGGCCCAACCCCTCCCGAAGGAGGCACGTACTATCACTTTTGGGGTAACTCTAATTAATTTGGTAAGGGCATAATATATTAAATAAAAACATCAATTAGCTATTCTTTACCGATTATATATTTCTGTTTTCTAGCTTCTATATATTTTATGTAAAAATATTCAGTAAATAATTTGTTAAGGGCATAACACATTAAATAAAAACAGAAAATTAATAATTTTTTTTAAGATTAAGAATAACTGTTAACCTTATTGCAAATGTCAACTGGTTCTCGCGATTCTAGCTGTTGATCGTCACCCGTAACAACGAGTTAGTGTGTTTGTTCGTCTCACGTGGCTGAGTTAAACAGTTAACATGGGATATCATTTGCAGTAAAATGTGTAAAAAAAAATAAAAATAAACCATAAATTCACTTTCAATAACTTTAGTCCAATCGCATGTTACAACATAATATCATTACCAATATAGATCGACATGCCCCCCCTCACCTTGTGCTGAAAATTGCCGGCGCTGCACTACAGACTCAATAGCAGTATGCAATTCGTGTGCAGGGATAGATAAAACATGCTATGAAATTCTGACTTGAAGAGAGCTAATTATGCAATATCACTTTGATAAACTTTGTTCTTTAAATAATTCCACAGTCAAAAGTCACAGGGGTTAGAGTGGGAGAACGGGCTGGCGAAGATCTTTGGAATGGTCTGCTTATCAGCCTGTTGTCCGAAAAGCTTTGACGTAGAAGGTTTTTAACAAGTCAAGTGGCGTGAGGTGGTGCCCCGTCTTGCATAAAGGTGGTGATATCCAGACAATTTCTCTGCTGTCGTGTTGGAATAAAAAAAATTCGGATCATAGCGGTGCATCTAACAATATTTACGGAGTATGTCGCAATTCCTGTGGCACAGTTCTCTGGAAAAAGTACTGTCAAATTATGAATGAGGATACAAGTCACACCACACCTTAACTTTTGACCCATGCAATGGAATTTGTCGGTAAACGTGAGCATTTTTAGTGGCCCGGATTTGACTGTTACGCTTGTGTACAACGCCTTTCAGATAGAAATATGCCACCTCGCCCCACAAACTCTGCCATGTTCAAGAATTATATATCTTATTCCTTAAAGGAACATGAGAGAAACGGGAATTCAGTTCATTGCAATGCCAATATGTTAAACAATCTTCCAGTCTATCTGATTTCATTGTTTCTGCTAACTTATTACATCTCAACATTTCTTGTGACGCTGCTGACCTGTGTGATTCACTTTTTGTGCACTAATTGATCTTAATGACTTTAAAGAAATGTGCCTGATAACTAAAATCACGAGACTGAAAATGACACTAAAATCGTAACCGAAACTAAACCTACTTCGAACAAGGAAGTAACGGAAGCAAGCACTAATTATAACCCACCTACTTACGAATCAGAACCCATTAATCCTTCCCAGTGCTTAACTGCACTCTCCAAGCTGACAACCTGATAAACAAAGAATCCATAAATTCTCCAGTGCAAAACTCCCCTCCACAAGCTGATATAATCCACGTGTTCAAAAACTCACTCATTTACCGATAAATCAGCCCACAATGTCTTTCGCTTTCTCCTTAAGAGATGTAATTGAAGCGATACACCTTTTTGACGGACAATCTTTTCAATTTGTTGATACTTTTATTGATTTAATTGAGAGCACGGTAGAATTCTATTACTTAAATGATCATCAGAAACTCGCCGTTGCAAGGAGATGTTTAATAAGAGTCGCTAAAGTATTTTTCAGTCATTAACTGGAATAAATACTTGAGATTCATTCTGCAATGTTTTTAAAGAAGAATTGGAACAGAAATTTACCGCTGCGGACGTTCCTAAAATGTTATCTCAAAGACGTTTTAGAAGATATGAAACTTGTTCCGAATGCTTTCTTAAAATGCATGAATTAAAAAAAAGCCAATACTGACGAACCATCTGTATGTAAATATGTTATAAATGGCTTACCTGATTCTACCACCAAATTGTTATTATAAGGTTCCAATACTTTCTGAGATCTAAAACAAAAATTAATAATATTTGAGAATTTTTACAAGAGAAAAAATTTAACAAGTCGTTTTCCGCAGAATCAAAATTTCAAAAATGATATACAAAATTCTCTTAGAAAAATTTCTTACGGGCAAAGACAAGATAATAATAATTATACTCCACCTGTACAAATCATTTGTTACAACTGTAGTAATAAAAATCATGTTGCCTCTGCTTGTACTCACAGTGAATTTCGCTGTTTTTACTGTCAATGCCCAGGACATAAAATTTAAAACTGTCCTTTAAAAGCAGCTAAAGACAAAAATCAACCACCGCAAAATCCAGATAATCATAATACCCATTTAATATCCCATTCTGTTAATACCAAGTTGATGCATTTAGATATTTCCATTGCTGATGTCAAAATATCTGCTTTAGTAGATACAGGATCACAAAAAACAATTTTTCGTGAGTCCACTCACAAAAGAATTGGATCACCATCTCTGCAAACTTCTGATATAACACTCACAGGGTTAGGAACGCAAGTTGTGCATCCTATTGGTTATTTTAATCACCCCTTTAAAATTGATAACACTATATTTCAAACTGATGTTTATGTTGTTAATAATGCTTTTCTTTCTTTCGATGCAATTATTGGTCAAGATTCCTTACAACAAGCTGAATTTTCCATTGGTAAAAATGGCATTTCATTAATTACTAATCATGAAGAACAAAATTTCTTTGTTAACTTTAATGTGCTGGATCAAAATATCTCACCTGACTTAACCCACATTTCTAATGATGCTATTATGATACAAGTATCAGAGTTAACTACCTCTTACAAACCTCTAAAAACTAAATCAACTGATTTAAAAATGACTATTGTTTTATCGGATGACATACCGGTAATTGAAAGACCAAGACGTCTCCCTAAGGTAGAACAGCAAATTGTAGACAAAAAAAATTAAACAATGGCTTGATGACTGTATAATTAAAATAAGTACTTCAAATTATACGACACCAGTCGTTCTGTGCAAAAAAGACAGACGCTTCTCATAATCTCTGCGTGGATTTCGTCAATTAAATTAAAAAATGATTAGAGACAGATATCTCCTCCCTATAATTGATGATGTAATTGATTCTTTGGAAAATTCTAAAGTGTTTAGAACCTTAGATCTCAAAAACGTTTTTTTTTCATGTGGCTATAGATCCCGAATGTACTAATTATATCTCATTTGTTGTTCACAATGGACAATACGAATTCCTCAAAGCTCCATTTGGGCTTTCCGTTTCATCAAATTTCTTTCAAAGATTTATTAACCATATCTTACGTGATCTTTTGGCTGACAAAATTCTTCTTATTTATATGGATGACATAATTTCCTCCCAAGACGAAACAGAAATCTCAAGAAACTTAAACGCGTTTTAGAAATTGCTTCAGAATACGGTCGAGAATTAAACTTTAAAAAATGTTCTTTTTTTACAAAGAAAAATTGAATTTTTGCGTAACACAATCAAAAATGGAGCAATAAGCCCCTCACCTTCAAAAACGGCTACTGTTAAAAATGTTCCCATCCCTACAACTATTAAAAAGTTACAGAGTTTCCTTGGATTAACTGGATATTTTAGAAAATCTATTTCGGGATAATCTCAAATGGGAAAACCATTAAGCGACATGCCAAGAAAAATATTCCCTTCAATTTTGGTGTAATGAAAAAACATGCTTTTCAACAACTTAATCCCAATATCCTGTGATACGTATCTTTCAACAAGGCTCAAAATTAGAACTCCATACAGATGCAAGTTCTCATGGATTCGGCGCTGTCTTTCAACAAGAATCTTCTAACGGAAACTTAAACCGGATCCATTATATGTCGACAAGAAAAGTATTCAAGCTATGAATTAGAGATTTCAGCTATCGTAGAAGCAGTAAAAAAATTTCGTGCCTACTTTTTAGGTTCCAAATTCACTATTGTCACTGATTGTAAAGATTTCTAAAAAACAATAAATAAAAAAGATCTTACCCCTAAAATTGCAAGTTGGTTAGATGAATTTGATTACAAGATAGTTTCATCGCCCTGGTTCAAAACTACTTCACATTGATGCCCCTAGTTGCAATATTGTTCATATTCTGACTGAACATTCTGAACGTGCAGCCAAAATTGCTTCTGCTCAAACTGTGGAGGAGCACATTCAAACCTTAAAAAAGTTTGTCTTGATAATTCTGAATCTGAATTTTTTTACGAAATGATATTATTTATTAGTACTATGATGGAACAGAATTACTAGTTGGTCCCCAGAACATGCAAACACAAATTGTCAGAGATGCCCACGAAAAACGTCATTTCTCAACATTTAAAACAGAAAATCTTGTGAAAAAAATTTACTTTCCAAGTTTGAGAAATTGTGTAGAAAGCGTAATTGCAAATTGTGTCCATTGTATTCTTGTAAATAGAAAAAAAGAAAAATCTGAGAGCTTTTTGCATCCTATTCCTAAAGAAAATGCTCCGTTCGAAACTTATCATATTAATTTTCTTGATCCCCTTCCATCCACTAACAAACAGTATAATCATATTTTTGCAGTTGTTGATTCAACATCAACTCAAGATGCCCTTCAAAATCTTCAACAACAACAATAGTCACTGATCGTGGATCAGCGTTCACTTAAAACTAATTCCAAGATTATTCCAAAGAAGAAAGCATTCCAGTTGGTTCACATAACAATAGGATCCTCGTGGTAACGGTCAAATTGAAAGAATGCTTGAAACTGTCATCCCTGTTCTATCTAAGCTATCCATTGATGAACCTAATAAGTGGTTTCACCATGTTCCTGCTGTACAGAGAACCCTCAACAGTACAACAAATAGAGCAACTCAGAAAACTCCTGTTGAGTTCCTCACCGGAGTTCCCATGAAGTACAAGGAGGATACCCAAATACTCCAAAATTTTGAAGAAGAATATGAAAGATCATTCCAAGAGCAATGGGAGCTGATGCGCGAACAATCAGAGGAAGATATCCTGGAAATCCAAGAAGAGAACTGTCACAGTTTCAACAGAAAAACGGAAACCACCACATACCTACAAAATCGAAAATGTCGTGCCTATCCAACGAATTCAATTTGGTGTAAGCCTAAAGTAAAGTCCTAGAGTTTTTGGACCCTACAAAATCGTAAATGTGAAGCAAAATGAACGTTATGATGTCCAAAAAATAGGAAACCATCAAGTCCCAAACTTTACCTTAGCGGCTGCAGATAATACGAAGCTATGGATTTCATCTGTTCCATGATTTCGTGATTTTTTTTCAATTTTCTCTTATTTTTTTCTCCCTTTGTGTTTATTTCTTTCTCCCATCTCTCACCACTTTCTTTTGTATATTTTTCTTCTCTCCTCTGTTTTGCTTTTCTTTCTATGTTTCAGTGCTTCAAGCCCAACTACCCAGTGCCCGGAAGTCCGAACTGGTCGATGAACGAGACTGTGGAGGTGAGAACTCAACGCAGTCATACCTTGACGTCGCCCCAACTCATTACATGACCATAACTTTAACCAGGAACTAAAAAGAATCAGCCCAACAAACTCTTACTTCGAATAGTCATCTGTGATGTTGGTAGTTTCACAACTGTAGTATGTCGCTCCGAGCATTGAAATAGTACTTACTTGTTATATTTAATTGTTAATTAAAATTAGAAAAAGACAACCGATCATGTTTTCATTTAGCCTCATACTACATAAATAATCTATATAGAAAATATATTATAATATCTAATATTTATAGAGCTCAAACTTTGTGAA
>BGPR01003261.1:1083-89683 GCA_013235015.1 Araneus ventricosus | reverse complement strand
TATGAACAAGCGATGTTGCTTGTCTTGCTGTTGTTTATTTCAAATCATATTTGAAACCATGCAGGTTGCTTAATCATGTAACCTGCACTTATGACCATAGTATACCCTGAACATGGAGTCGGGAGGCTTCGTGTCGTTTGGGTACCTACCAACGATGAACCTTCATTGAAAGAAAGCATAAAAACTATAAACTTATATAATAAAAACACATGAATAATTTTTTGGTTAATAGTTGCAGCCTCCCAACAGAACTTGAGGTTGCTGCAATTGTTTACTAAATTATTATTTAAAAGGATTCGAGAATATATAACAAGCTAAAATTAAAAATTGTTCCTTTATAAGAAAAGAATGAACAAAACTTAAAAAAAATATTCATTTATTCTCTAGATCATGGAGGTTTGAAACCTTGTTTGTCTTATTGAAGGAAAAAAGTTTCTGTATCCGAAGGAGAGTCTACGCCAGATGTATTATTTGTTCGTATTGAGGTTTTATTGTCTTCATTTTCAATTAAGAAGAGATTAAGTTGATGATTTTGAGTCTTGAAAGTTGTGTTAAGAAGATTTCTCCACAGATAGAGGTTAGATTTTCACTTGGTTTAGCACTGTGAATGATGTTGTTGAAAAGTCGCTCTTAGTGAAGTGGTGTGCCAACTTCCACAGGCACAAGATCGAATAATGGAGGTTGAAACTGCGGGAGGTATGGGGAAGGCTGCATATCTTTGTAACAAAGAGGATTGATTCCTCGTCCATGACACTGGATTTGTTGTTGCTTTTGAAATGATGTTGTAGATTGTTCTACCTGTACTCCTCCTGTGGCTCCATTCTTGCGTACTTATGTATGAGCCTCTATGAAGGAGATTCCTAAGATGGCTTTTTAGGTTCTGGAAATGTAATGTAACCTGCTGAAGAAGTGATCCATGTTCTAATTAAACCCTTTTCATATTCTTTTTCACCAAGTTTATTTTACATTCTTATTTTTCTCTTCTATTTGTGAACATCATAAATAATTTTGTTAATCTTATGAATGGTTGAGTAACTCTTTCTGACTTACCTTGACCAATTTTGTCAATCTTTTAAAATGCTTGATTCGTATTAGTAAGTTGTATCTCTGCGCTCTAAAATTGATGATACGGATAATATGGGTAAATCATCGACTCAGGCTCAAGTCCGGAGCAATAAGATGGCTCTTGTGGTTAGTCTGAAGGAGGGAGTTCATGAACATCATGCTTAATAAAGTTACAAAAAAGTGGCTGTGGGGTACGGTGGAAGCAGATCCAAGAGTCTGTATAATGGAGAAAGATTCTTTATTCCACTAAATTCGTGAAGACGAAGCACAGGTTACAAAAAAAATGCTTAAAAATTAAAGACAGAAGACAAAAAAATCACTAATAATAATGACAATAGATATAGCGCTCAGTGTCCATTAGCTGCCACGTTCTTTTCGAACAGAACTCAAAGAGATTCATTTCCCGAGCACCTTGTATTTATACATTTTCTCCAGCGTCATGATCACAAGGATCATCTGGATCAATCTCTATATCTCTGTTTCTAAGAGGTGGACGAATAATTTTGTATTAGAAAACTTCATTTTGTTCTCCAAATCGGAGGCATTGGCTCTTCATATCCCAGCATCCAATAAGGACCTCTGTAACCTCTTTCCAACCTTAAGACTAAAATGGCAGGAAAATAGCATTGCAGTTCTAAAATATACAAATCTGAAAATATTTATGCAAGTGCTTAAAGAGTGCTTATAGTTCAATCTTACTATTTTTATCAGGTCTTATAGAATAAGAAGTATATGAAAATGCTATTTTAAGTAGATCTTTGGAAAAATATTATTATGAAAATTAACTTAGTGTCTTTAGGACTAACCGGATGACATATTGAGGAAAATGCCCATTGTTGTTATGAGATGTGAATTAATTATTCTATTTATCCAATAAATTTATTTTCATTTGAATTATTTTGATTCAACGAAATCCAAACACCAGGCTGTAATGTTTTAGATTTGATGCTGTATTTGTTCAATTTTACATAACAGACACACATATACACGATTACAATTCTTTAATCAAGTCGTATTTGATCTTTACTGTATCTTCTTTTTATAGTTGAAATTTGGTTTAATTTAATTTTGAAAACTAATTTTGTAAGTCCTAATTTCATAAGTATCTGATTATAAAATATGGCGGAGCTAACCCTTAATTTAGTGCAGCAACAGAAAATGAGAAAAGTAACAATGGTCATATCAGAAAATCGAGTTTTATTCCTTTGTTTTTGATAAACTGATTGCAGCTTGCCACTGTTAGCTGGCAGGATGGTTGTTCACTGACAAGCAAATTACGGCATTGAAAACCGTAACTTTTTCTGATGGATATAATTTCTTTTCATATTCAGTACATCTTAATAAAAGATACAGCTGATTATTCAAGTTCCAAGAGATTAATACTTGCAAGTTTAATAAATTTTAACGTAGGATACCCTCCCATTGGGGTCTGGAAGGGAATGGGAACTTCAGCATTTTTTAAAAACACGTGAAAGCATCATTTGTAGAAAATACCTACTTCAAATATGCAAGGAATTTTACAGAAAATATATTTATTTAAATATTGAGAGCGAAAGATGCACTGAAATAGCAGGAATCATGATGCAATCCGAAACGCAGTCTCATTGGCCGAGTAGATCTTGACGTCAAGGGTGCCTTCCTTCGCATACTTCTCTTTCAGTTCTTACTCTGCTTTGAATCTAGGCGTTTTCAGCTAACATTTTAAAAGTGAAGTTTTGGCTTATGCTTGAAAGAATGGTATTCTCTTGAATAACAGATTTTCCAACAAATCAGCATCCAAATGTGACACTATTCTGTAGTATTTTATGGATCTCTTTGAAAGCTTCGGAACAAATCAAGCTACTCATTTTCTTGAAGGTAAATCCGATCGCTTACTTATTTTATTACAAGGAAGTAACACAAATGTTTTGTCATGCATGTTCTGTCATATATTCAGTTCCGAACAAAGAAGCTTGGACACTAAAAAAATGCCGCTGTAAAGTTAGTATCTTAAGAAAGGTTAGACCTATCACTTGAATGACATTCAGTTACCGGAACAGGGCTCTATATATACAGAAAGTCTCTTAGAAAAACGGGAGGTTTTCGAAAGCATCGAAGCAACAATAAATTGCAGGAAGACCCTCGGGCATTCCCGACGAGATGCTCGATTTCTTTAAGAAAGAACTGAAAGATAGAGAACCTGATTTGTATTGTATTAAATTTGCGTACATACGTTGAAAAAAAAAAATTTATTTATTCGAAGTTCCGTTCAAAATAATTTCAGGTACGTGCATTTTTTTTAAAGCACCCCTATTTATTTTATATAGTTTTATTTTACACGCTTTATTTCACTATATAAATTTTTCCTTTCGCAAGTATTAATTTTAAAAATACTTAGCTTTATATCTAATTATATAAAATCTGGTAAAAATAACTTATATAAAAAACTGAAAAAATTAAAAATAATAAAACTGTAACTCACTTGATAAATTGCAAAAAAAAAAAAAAAGATACGCAAATATCTATAAGTAGTAAGCCTTCTTTACTGCAAAGTAGTCTTTTTTCAATTAATGTTGTGACTAATTTTTGATATATAAAAAATATAAATTTATAATATCCAAACCAGACAAAATGCGGACAGCAATACGTAACTGGAACGAAGCACAGGGCGCTTTCATAAATTGTCATTTCTGTGGGTATTTGGAGTAGCATGTATCGGTATTCGAAAATGAAATTCAACAAATTTCATAGTAAAAGTTTGGCAAAGGATAGTAAAACATTTCGCAAGCCTTTAAATACTGTAAAAAGTTTAAATGCAAATAATAACTGAAAAAAAAAACGAATTACAGAACACATCTTTACGAGAGATATTCATGTCTTGGAGAAACTAAATAAATGAAACGGAAATAAGGGAAATTAACAATTTTTAATGTACGGGCTGTATTTTAAACTTAAAAAATTTCTTTCACCGTTCTGTTTTTTTCTGAGTTGAAAAGCAGTGACTGATAAGATCAGTACGCGTTATTGAACGTACTACTGTTAAAAATATTATAAAGTTTATTTTATGTTTAAGAATCAAAATCTTTTAAAAATTATCACATATATGTGTTTCTAGTTTATCCTTAGGATTTAAAAAAAATGCATAGAATATGAAGAACGCTCAGTGATAATTTCAGAGAGAGGTGATATCAGTGGCGGCTCGTCCATTAGAGCTGCAATGTTGCAGCACCCTTTGAAATTATTCTGAAAGTTTTTATTTTTATTTGTTTATTTTCCATTCTGAGAGTTGAATGATCAAAGAAAATGAAGAATAAAGTAATAAAAATGTGAAAAGAAGACAGAAAATGAATCAGCATGAAAACGACACATAAGTCGGGGCTGGTAAGCTGGTTGCCCTGGAAACAATCAAAATTCGTTTAATCAACTAACTAAAACAAGGCGATTTTTTTTCTCCCAGGTTAGAACGTTCCAATACTGCTTGTTTTCGGAATACAGCACTGCCCAGTACAAACGTAAATTTTTGCAGAACTGCTTGTTTCTGAGCTGACGAGCCGCCTTTGGATAGCAGGCAGTTTAATAAGCTAAAAATGTTTTTCAATATTTGGTTTAAATAATTTGTCTTATTGTGTAATGTATCTAGATTATCCTATTTTGTTCCCCATTAACTGGAATTTTTTGCTTCCGCGGGATTTGGCGCCATTTGGTGATGGCTCCTAAAGCAGCCACATACTTGTTTAAAGCCTAAACCTGAATCTGTGTCTCAGTAATTCCATGAATTTCCAAAAATTTAGAGGATAGTACAAGATTTGTGTTTGTGCCTTTCAATACACAGGGTGTCCACTCTGAACGTTGCGCAATAAAAAAATTCTGAAGGGCTATAAAAAGGCATATACTTCTAGTTGGAAAAAAGGATTAAATAATGAAAATAATTATATTTTATGCTTTTTATGCACATAAAAGTATTGCTGAGAGAATCACGAAGTCTAAATTTTTATTATCCACATTTACTAAAATATTCTTTACGCAATAACATTTTCATAACCCCCCCCCCTCTATTGCGTCTAAAACTGTACGAGTTATGAAGTTTGGAATAATGCTGTTTTAGACCATTTCCAGTGCCGCCTCGATTAGGAATCAATGAACAGTGTTCGCTCGACGCGGCCCTGGATTGGTTTAAAATTCTAATATTCGCTACATAACTTGTTCAGTTTTAGTCGCCGGAAAGTGAAACTTTTTTCTGTTTAAAATGTTATTTTGTCAAGAATATTCTATAAACTATGACTATTAGGACTGGGCGTGGGGACTGTATAAATATTTAGACTTCGTAAATTTTTTCAGCAGTATATTTATTGTCTCAAACCGTCTAAAATATTGTTTCTCGCGTTATTTAAAGCAATTTTTCTAATTGAAAGTATATGCCTTTCTCTAACGGTTCAGAAATTAGCTACTAGGCCTCGTTTAAAGTACCTCTGTATAATACATATTTACTAGAAAGTCCACGAGTGGGGCTATCTTATCTATTCTGTGACATTTCAAACTGACTGTACATCGAAAGCCAGAAGTGACTGAATTGCTCTTGAATGACGTAATATGTGTTCCTACGCGTATTAGGGGTATAGGCATCAAATAATTTTCGTTCTAAATATATCTTTATTACGCGGGATACTGATATCCGATGTTTAAATATAATTTAGTTAAAATGTGTCATTTCATAATGAATACATCACGATCATATTATCATCGCATACTTTTTTCCTATGTCGTCAAATTAAGTTGCCAATGACAGTAATCTTTGCACTTATTACAAATCGTTGAAATCCAGAGGCCAAGTTCATATATAAAAGATTTAATACGATTTCTAAAAAAATAATAAAAATGATGAAATAAATATTTGAAGTAAAGGTCAATTTTGCGACTTTTGTTTTCCCTTTAAGTTCTAAAAATGGACAAGCACCCCATATTTGATCGATTCCAATTACGAGGGCCAATCAAAAAGTTCCACATCTTGAGAAAACGTAACAGGTTCGAAATTCTACAATAATGATATAAGTAAACTAAAGTTCCATACGAAAGCTAATTTTGGACCTAATGGTTAAACAATGAAAACGGTTTGAATTGCGTTGCAACAATGAAAAGTATTGTCGCAAAATATGCTAAAAATATTTTAAAAATTTGTTAAAATTAGAGGAAAACTCAACATAATTGAAAAGGTAATTTTTTGCACTTTCAGAATGCGTAAAAATAATTTTTGTTCTGTGATATTTTCGCAATTTATTAAGAAAAAATGGCAAACATTTCGCTTAATGTTTAATTAATTTTAATGCTAATTAAAATTTCCAAAAAATGCTCCGAGGCATTTTTTGCATTTCCACCCTCCAAAGTATGTTTGTGTCCAATTTCGTAGTTATAAGTTCAGCGGTTTGCCCTGTTGAGAGCCAACACACACACACATTCTCCTATATTATTAGTAGAAATTTGTCGAGGCATGGTACAAGTCTTTCTATATTTAAACTTTTGCAGTAGCGTGACACGGTTTTTTTCTGTGTTCTGCGTAGAATTCCCGTCCAACAACCATTGTTGGGTTATACAAGTTGATTGAAGCACAAACCTTACTAAATTCAAGATACTCGACAATGATCTTACACAGACATTCCCTTGTGAAATATCCGGATCATTCGTGATTTCGTCTACTGTTAGGCGTCTATTTCCAAGAATGTGTTCAACCACGCGAACAATGACATCAGCAACTGTCGAAATTGATGATCTTAATCGCGTTAAGCGTCGTCAGCATTAATTCGTCCGTCCCCGAACATGTTGCACAACTTTTATATAGTTAGACGCTATACTGCATTTTCATCATACACATCGTGTACTGCCGATAGATATCAGTTGGCTACACATTTGTGCCCACAAAAAGCGAACCATTGCACGTATTTCCAATCTGGATTTCACCTACAATTGCAGAGACATGTTCTCGGCTTATTGGCAAGAAAACTGAAACTGTAGCGTCCAAGCTGCTACGTCATGCGCTGTAGATAAAAACTTCCATGAACATTCATGCCAAATTCGAAGACAGTCGAACAACGCGTTTGTTCGTGACTGCGTAACAAATAAACTTACATATAAACAAACGAAATGCCGGTCGAGTTAAAAAAGGACCGCGTTGCGCTCAGGGAACTAGTAGATCTGTAATCAGTAGACCTCGCGTCAAAACAAAAAACCCTAAGGTCTGCACTTCATCGCAGTTTTTAAAGGCTTAGCCATTTATTTCTCGAATGAAAATTATTTACACAATTGTCTACTTCTATCAGTGTTCACAAAATTACACTGTTTTTATCATAATCAACAGAATTACAATTAAATGTTGTTTGCTATTATCGATATTTTTGGAGGCATTATGAATGGAGTTTCATTTTGCAGAATCGCTGAAAAAAGCTGAACATCGCATATAACCGAATCATTAAAACGGCATCGTCTTTATACGGAATCAGAAAATAAAAATCCTTGCACATGCATCGGTTTTAATGTCTTCAAGAACCATTCATGCCAAATTCGAAGAAAATCGAACCACGGGTTGGACATGGTTACGTAACGAACAAATTATCAGACAAACAGACGAAATGCCGAAACAGGACCACGCCTCGCTTTGTCAATAAATTTACATTATGAAAATTTGATGTATGCTATTAAATGGTAGTGCTATAGTTTTTCGAAGAGTGAATACGTTTTGTGGACGCCTTGCAGTTGCGTCACTAAATAGAAAGCGACACGCAAAAGTGTGACGCAATCGATTTTGTTGCCCAGATAACAAGTTGTTAAAATGTCGAAAGCAAATGAATAAATTAAGATAATTATAAATTTGTTTTAGAAAAACTGCATCAGTTACGGTCTATATATTTAATTGCTCTTCGTTGAAACATCATATTAATTTTTATAAATCGAACCCTTCTCATACAATGACGAATCTGATTCGTGCCTTGAATTACGGAATTTTTTGTAACTAAATATGTAATCGAATTAATGTAGCCATTTGTTTAAAAGAAAAAAAATGATTCGGAGACGTTCATTCAACATTTTTGATCTCATTAATGATTTTACCTGGATTGAAATAACAGTAAACGTCGCAAATAGGGTGCGTCATGTAATTAAGATGTGAAATTAATCGCCATTAATTAAAATTTTCATTTCCACGATTGAAGATTATAATTCTAATCAATCGAATTATCGACAAATTATAACTGTTAGAGTAGAGTATTCGCATTTCACATCATTCAATTTCATAAACATTACGGAATATTCAATAGAGCTGATTGGTTGTCTTATTAATAATCTTTATTAATCCAGTGCAATCAGACCGAAAAATGGAAACTAGGAGAAAAAATTTATAAAGTTTTGAAACTTTGGTCAAATACTCCTTTGACCTCAAGGATATGAGAATTGAAAACATTCTACCCTTCAATGGGGAAAAACGTAAGTAATTCTAGAACTTATTTTCCTAGATTTCTCCAAACGTAAACATTCAATGTTAAAAGTAGTATGGATGAAAGTTGTAGAGCATAAAATGCTGTGTCGAATGAATACCAACATTATATATTTTGTTGCAGTAGTACGATTACAAACTATTATCAAAGTTGTAACGATTTTCCAATTTTTTTTAAAAAAATTCATTATTCTTACAAAAGACGATGCATACAATCAAAGATGCTGTCGAAATAAAGTTTCCATGTAAAAGTATTCACTTTTTTAAGAACATACATATGTCGGTGCATCAGTACCAGAGCGCTAGTGTAGTGTGGAAGTCAGGAGAAAGCATACCACTAGCCCATTGCAATTAGGTAAAATAGGAGCAAAAATTTATAAAGTTTTTAAAATTTTAGTCAAGCACTCCTTGGACCTCCAGGAAATAAAATCCGAAATGTTTCCTCCCTCCAGAGGGATGGGGGAGCTTTCCCATCCCTCTCGAAACTTCGAAAATGAGAAACCGTGAAAAGGTGATATCTTGCTTATAAAACAAGCTATAAATATGATTCTTTGTAAATATAAGTAATTAAGTTCTCAATAAATTATGGCGATAGATTTAAGCTTGTATCTGGTATGATTTTTCCGTAAAAAAACAGCAAAAAATATTTAATTTTTTTCTATAATTTTTTTAATTTGAAAATTAAATGTTTTAATAATCTATCAAAAGTAATTGCAAAACATTAATAGTATTTAGTAGAAAATATTCGAAATCCCCCGACTATTATATATATATATATATTATCAGTGATGTTTTTAAAAGTGTATGTGGTCGAGTCGAGTTAGTACCTGGTTTTTCTGCAGAAGCCTACTTACTATAGCTCTCAATGTTCCGTTCCAAGATGTATTCTCTTCCGCATATTTTGTGGACCTCAATTCCTTTAATTTTTTACAAAAGTAGCTGTGCATCATCCTTTATTTTCTTGTTAATAGTAATAGTAATTAAGTTAGATAGCCCTCTTACTACATTGACAGTGTCCCTTCTCACAGAGACTTTTTGCAAATGAAACAATCACTAGAAGACGGCATTTAAATTAGTTTCTTACAGCATGAAACACACAACAATATCATAATAAACGTTAATAGAGACTGTACTAATACAATTAAATGCAGCTCATAATTTATATCAAGGAATGAGCCAGAATACGCAGAATAGTGCTGTAGCCGCCGCAACACTTCCGCTATTAATGTACTGTTTATGTGAGGCTTAAATACATATTATGTGGCCGACGCTTGTTATATCTGTTAGGCGGCCAGACACTGCGCATACGGGCTTTTATTCAACGTCAATGACATGCATAATATCGCAGATATACTAAGTAAATTAATATATAAACTTTTGTCAATTTCCTACTTTAACAGAAGAAAAATTATTGAGAAACAACTATAATTCTGTGATTTACTTTCATTTTTTTGTGCATTTTTTTACTCATAGAAATAAATTTTCGTAAGAAAACATGGCCAACAGGAGGCTACATATAATTAGAATATTTATGAAAATAATTTATTGCAGTTTTAAAAAAACAATGCTAATAATTGTTTTCTAAGCTGGGTACGATCATTTTGAGCTTTGATTGTTTCTGCAAGTCCGAGGGTGGTTAGGGGGGAAGTTCCCTCCTGAGGGATGGAAACTTTACAGTTCCCGTTCCATTGGTGTCAGAATTATATTTGACCAAAGTTACATTACCCTACTGATGTGGGCAACACGAAATGTGGATGAGTTGCTCAGGTTTCATATGAAGGAACTCGCCCGCCTAGGCTTATATGAATGGGGGCTGCCTCCCCCCTCCAGTGATAGTACGTACCTCCTACGGGAGAGGTTGGGCCGTAAGGCTGTGTTGGCCATTAGGACCCGACCTCAGTACTCGTTTCTATTGCAACGACTGTCATTCAGATTTTCCCGTATGCCTAGGCAGGTCGGGGTGGCTGTTGACTGATGATCAAAGTTACAAAACTTAAAAAATTTTTCTCCTATTTGCCTCTTTTCTGTATAATTGCAATGGACTATTGGTACGCTTTCTCCTAATTTGCACACAACGCTTACGCTCTGGTATTGGTGCACCGACATATGTGTGTTCTTACAAAAGTGAATACTTTTACATACAAAATTTATTTAGACAGCATCTTTGATTGTATGCGCCCTCTTTTGTAAGAATATTGAATTTTTTTTATGAAAATTTGAAAATCATTGCAACTTTGATAAGAGTTTGTTATCGTACTACTGCAACAAAATATATAGTTATGGTATTCATTCAACGCAGAATTTTATGCTTTACAACTTTCATCCATGCCGATTTAACATTGAATGTGTGGGTTTGGAGAAATCTAGGAAAAACTGACCAAAAACCAGACTTCGCTTCAGTTTTTCCCCCTGAGGGAAGCTCATATCATATCATATTTCACAATGAAGTGGTAATAACAGGAATAGCAAAAAAAAAATTGTATTGAAAGATTTGTGATTCCGGCAATTCCTTAGATGTTCTGGGCTTAAAACTGATTTTCCACCCATAGCTTCGACTACCTTTTATTCTACGTATGTGATGCCTCGTGAAATGGCATAATTCATTCATATTTGAAAAATATTAAAAATGTTTTGGACGATTTTGAACGTAGTAGTATATAAGCTATAGTGCTTAACCCTTTGACCTTTTTTGGGATCCATTTTTCAAATTATTTTCACTTAAACAGTACAATTTTTAGCTTCGATTGATGCATCTCAATATTGAGATGACTGTTATAATACAAATCCAAAAAAAAAATTATTTTTCAAATTAAAAAGATAATTAATTTTAATTGAAAGTTAATTAATCATTTTAATTAAAAAAACTCAGAAATAACGTTTTCTTTCATATTTGATTCATATTATCATATTAATATAATTTTTTTTGAAAAAGTATAATAATAGAGTTTTGGCAGATAATGAGTTAAATGGCTTATCCAAATATCGCCTGGCAGAACTTGAGTATCTCAACAGGGAAGATTCTAGAAATTTTCACATCTGAAGTTATAGCTTGTGTTTTAGCGGTCTGCTCTACAGCGTTTTTTACCAATAGTCCTGCACCACAAAAATAAATAAATAAAATTTAAATTTAAAAACGCAGTTATACGGAAAACAATTAAAGTACCGCTTATTAAATAATTTTAATAATTAATCATAAATTATTTTTATATATATCGAAAGTTTAAAAAACATCCATGGAAATATATTAATGAAAAAATTGTTGTAAGAAACGTTAATACGACGAAATTAAATCTTTTGACAAAGAACAATAAAGGCTATATTTACTTTACTCGTGAAGAGTTATTAATATCAACAATCTATGTGAAAAACACCAAGAAAACTGTTACTGTGGAGACAGTTGATAAAAGCATGATTTATAGCAAAAAGTTTAATAAATAAAATAATACAAAAATAACGCAATGGTGAAAACTCGTCAGTGTTATTATTAACAGCGACAGAATTCAGGTCTCCTTGGTCTGAAGTGATTTAAAAGCCCGACTAAACGTTCATGTGGTATGGTGGATCTGAAATAATTCTTTATAAATTTTAGTTTGGAAAAACATATTTCTCCACTTAACGGAAATGTTGATCAATTTCTGAAGCTTATACTCAAAATGAAAGAAAAAATTTGGTATTTTTCTATTCATTTTGTTTTTTCTCCTTTTAGGTAATTAAAATTATTCTCCGATTTACCTTTTTAAGAATTCAGAATCCAGTTTTGAATTAGGCCGATAAGTTTCACGTTATTGTGAGAGATATCGCATTATTTACAAAATCACTGGATTCTTTAAAATCATTTAAATGTGATGAGAGAGAATAAGGGTCCAGAGAAAATCTGATCTTTTGCTATGCACTTTGCAGCATGACAACGTTTACATAACAAATGATCTCATACCATATGGCTAAACCATATTAAAAGTTGAATTTCATTAATTGCAAAACCAAAACTTTGGCATTGGGTTTAGTTTTAGAGACAAAATCGAGGTTTCCATACATGTCAGTTAGCGATATTAATGCCTTTGATATTATTTATAAGAGGACTCTTAGAAGTCATTGATTGTCAGTTAAGGGTCTTTATAATATTAATGCGAACTTATGATTAAAATTAAGAAATACAGTAGACTCCAATTAATGTGACCACTTCGGGACTTAAGAATTTTGATAACATTAACCGATTGATACCAATAACCGAACTGTGTAAAATCAACTATATTTTTATCACATGAAGGGAAAAGAAACAAAATGGAAAAGAAAACACTTACATCAGGGCTATCTATAATTTATTTCAAAAATAACAATTAAAAAAATCCATTAATTGTTGCTTGACGACATTTATTCCGTAACAGTTGATTTATATTGTTCGTACTCGTATTGCTCTAATTCTCTACTTCAAAAATGATAACATTAAACGATATAGTGATCACACTAAACGAATAATTTTGTATACATTTGAATACGTTGGTTAGGGACCAGTGGTTTTCGATAATATAAAGCGAATGATAACAATTACCGCGATCACATTAAGCGGAGTCTACTGTATTCTCATACTTTTATTAAAGAATTAAAAATACACATAAAATTTTTGGAACATTATTCAATATACTAACAGTCCAATACAGTGATGGGCAAAGAGGGTCCACTTAGAGGTTTTATACAGCTATCCGCATATATTAAAATAATAATATAATAATTTAGGATAAAAGTATAACCATTTCCTGCTGGTTCGAACCAAATTATGATGAGCTCTTAGAAATGCATTCACACTTCATTAATCGCATTAGTATTAAAGAATTTTTTAAATAATAGTTCTTATGTAATTCACATAGCTCTTATGTAATTCACATAAATCGTCTGCTAATAAGCGACAAGTAATTTAATTATCTTTTCTAAATTTTTGTTCATAAAGGATTTGTTATATCAACGCAATTACAAAGATAAAAGGAATGTTATAAATCTCATTCACAAGAAAAAAGATGTCATTTTATATATTATAAATTTTTCATTCATTTAAAGTATAGTTCAAACGTTTTAAAATTTCGAAATTCTAATCTCATTGAACCCTGAATAATTTGTTGGAACTTTATCTAAGATACGTCTAGTTAAATATGAAGGAATTCATTTCGAACAAATTGATAGTGAGCTGCCACAATGCTTGCCGAGTGGCGCTGCGATCGCTTATCCAGCAGAGGAATGAAACCTCCGTAGTTTGGATATAAAGCCTGATTTGCGTTCTTTCCTTCCTTATGGCGACGACTGAATATTTAATTTCAAAACCTTCCCCGCTCCAAGAATAGCACATTAACCTCTTATTAATAAAATAAATGTATTTAAGAAAAGTGGTTATTAATGTAAAATCTCGATATGAGGTTGATTGAATATATAATAATTATATTTAATTCAATACCATTACTTTGATAGAATTCGTCTAAAACGTCTGCTATCAACTGGCAAGCAACTTAATTTTCTTGTCTAAAATTTGTTTAATTAAATCCCTATTCTGATAGGTTCTTCTGCACGATACGGGATAGTATGCTAATTAAATAATTAGAATTAATTTTTTCAAACCTTTGAATTCTTAATTAAGAATCTAGAATAAAAAGGACTATGTTGAAAACAAAAACTAATACGAAAGAAAGTAAGAAATCTTCAACAGGATACGATATTGACAGAGATGAGTGATAATAGAAAGATGCTGATTTATCCAGAAAACACATTAGTTTAACAAGGATTTTCCATAATATGACGATTTGTTCTTATAATATTTTTCAGAAATTTTCAGAATAATTTAGATCAGAAATTGTATTGTTTGCGTAATGAGGCGTTATGTAACTAGGCAGATTTTTAACACATATGACTTTTATTGACGCACACAAAACAACCACCGGTTACAAGCACTAAATTTTGAACAGAAACAAACCGCGCTACAGTTACAGCTAAGCGAGCGGTTCATAGGCTTTGCTTAGAACACATCTCCCTTCCTTTATAATTTAAAGGTCAAATTTCTCAGGAGGTCGGGAAGTCCTATCACTTCTGGTGACATAGGGAACAGGAGATGCTTCTGTATATGAGCTAGCTCTTTGAGAATAAGCCTTTGGTGACTGGTGTGATGACATTAGAGGTGAACATCCTGGATAGGTATCGACAGGAAAGTGTTGGTATCCTGTGACATCAAAGTCGTCCTCTGACTCAGGTTCTGAATGAAAATCTGGTGAGGGAATCAAGTGTTTTCTGTTCCTTCTGTTGACACGTTTTCCGGACTGAACTAGGTATTCTCTTGGGTAAGGAGTCTTTTGCAGAATTTCCTAGTTGCCCTTCTATCAGTAATCTACACATTCTGACCTGGATCTAATTCATCAAGATTTCTAACACCGTGATGTTTATCATAGTTCTTTTTATAGCCTTCCATTCGTCTCTCCTCTTTAGACTCGAGAACTTTCTTGTTCACTGAGTATGGCTGTAGTTGGGTCTTAGCAACAGGAAGTGTAGTGTTGATTCTCCTACCCATAAGCAATTCCGAAGGGCTAGAACCATTCTCTAAAGGAGTTGCGCGATAAGCCATTAATGCAAGATTGGGATCTCTATATTTCTTTATACGAGCTTTGACTGTTTTCACTGCTGCTTCAATTGCTAGAATGTATGTAATGTTTTGGTTTAGGGGAAGTCAAAACCTTAATCGTAATCGTTTTTCCTTTTTGTATATTGTGCTCTGGCAACGCTTCTGTTGTTGTTATCTAATCTTTGTGACTTCTTTTGTGCTATACCGGCTGTGTGCCAACTGTCTATTCTTTTAACTTCCTATACTCAAGCATCTAATAAATAGTTATTTCATCTGCACAGTGTTCTTAGTGAATACTTTTAATTTTCTTTAATTGAATTTTTTGGGTACGGCAGATTTATAAATGACAGTATAATTTGCATTTTTATGTGTAAATGCTCTAATGCCACCTGACGGGGAGTTTTTGAACAAAATTATTTCTATGCCAAGAAAAAAAACCGCACCAATGTGCATGAAATGCTTACCTTCCACCCCATTTAAAAATCTTTTTTATGGTTCCTTAAAATGTCTACGGGTATTTTTAGCAACCGTATATCTAGATTTGGAAAAATTATGTATCAATGTAGCCTTACATACCAAAATAAATTAGTTTCGAGTCATAGTGAGATATTACCACTGCATAGTTAGAAATGAATTAAAAACATGTAAAAGAATGTTTACCACTTTTAATATTTCATCATTTCGTATATAAAATTTAAAAATTTTAGTATGAAATGTTCGAAGTTAGTATTATCTCTTTCTTTAATATAAAGCTTAGAATTTTAGATCTGGGCTGATAGTTAAAAATTATTGTTTTTCTCATTTGGTACGGAAGTGATATGATTATGTGAACATTACAATGTGAGAAGCTATTAGTTTTAAGATCGGATTATTACAGTAGATGAATAAGAATAGCAAAGGAAGCGAAGAAATTCTAAGTACTGTTTACTCTTGTCCCTGGCCTCCACATAAACGCACGGAAGCAAGCAAGTTTCAGGAGTTGAATCCAAGCATTACTATAACATCAATACTTGAAATTTCGACCTCTTTCTGGGCTATGGCTCCATTAAAAAACATATTCCCTATTCGCCATCTGCATGTTTGATAAATTGTGCTATTGTTGGGACGAGTCAAGATAGGTATTATTTTTTACTTTTTGATATAAACTAAGGAGGATTTCATAAAGAGGATTTACTCCTGCATATGATAAACGATAGAATCTCCCTCATTTTTCGAAATTAGAAATTCATCTTCATTCCCCGCAAGAGCCTCAAATGTTTACTTTTTATACAAAGTTTCAGATATTTTATCAATATAGCGAAAAAAGTCAGAAGTTGAAAGACAACCTTTGCCACCTAGTGCTATTTGATAGGACAACTTTCGATTTTTACGCTCCACCATTTTCTACATATCCAAGTAACCGCACATTGCCAAACTCTAATCCTAAAATAAAGTAAAGTCCCGCTAATCTCGTCCCCGTCTGGATTATTGAAAGTCCGGATTAAATGGAACTTAGTTTAAAATGCACGTAATATAAGTTTCAGACGGGTAAAACTATAAAAATCGATGTTATTTTTTCAAAAATACATACAACTTTTCCTACAGCTAATTTTAATTTTAATATTACTGTATACGTAGACCTAAGTATATCATGTGTTGTTTGCGTGTTGAGGCGTTATGTAACTAGGCAGCGTTTTAACACAAATGACATTTATTGACGCACACACAACAACCACACGTTACAAGCATTCGATTCTGAACATAAACACTAACCGCTCTACAGTTACAGCTAAGCGCGCGGTTCACAGGTTTTGCTTATAGCACATCTCCCTTCCTTTGTAATTGAAAGGTCAAGTCTCTCAGGAGGTCGGACAGCCCTACCACTTCTGGTCACATAGGGATCAGGAGATGCTTCTGTAGATGAGCTAGCTCTTTGAGAGTAAGCCTTTGGAGACTGGGGTGATGACATCAGAGGCGGACATCCTGGATCGGCATCGGCAGGAGAGTGCTGGTATCCCGTGACATCAGAGTCGTCCTCTGGCTCAGGTTCTGGATGAAAATCTGGTGAGGGAGTCAGGTGCTTTCGGTTCCTTCTGTAAACACGTCTGCTGGACTGAACTAGGTATTCTCTTGGGTAAGGAGTCTTTTGCAGAATTTCCTAGTTGCCCTTCTATCAGTAATCTACACATTCTGACCTGGATCTAATTCATCAAGATTTCTAACACCGTGATGTTTATCATAGTTCGTTTTCTGGCCTTCTATTCGACTCTCCTCTTTAGCCTCGAGAACGTTCTTGTTCACTGAATATGGCTGTAGTTGGGTCCTAGCAACGGGAAGGGTAGTGTTGATTCTCCTACCCATAAGCAATTCCGAAGGGCTAGAACCATTCTCTAAAGGAGTTGCGCGATAAGCCATTAATGCAAGGTAGGGATCTCTATATTTCTTTATACGAGCTTTGACTGTTTTCACTGCTGCTTCAATTAGCCCGTTGCTTTGAGAAAATTTGGGGCTACTTAAAATGTGTCTAAAGCCATAACTGTTTGTAAAATCCTTGAATTCTACAGTCTTTACTGGATCAAATTGTGAGTCGTTGTCTGAACGGACATCTGGGATTCCATGGCGGGAAAAGATTTATTTGTAATGATTTATAACCTCAGCAGAAGTCAGTCTGCCAAGCCTGGCAATTTTAGGGTATCTAGAGTAATAATCTGAAATCAGAAGTTACCATGAATTCTTGTATTTAAAAACATCAAGACCTAAAACTTCCCAAGGTCTTTTTGGAAATGAAGTTGGAATTAAGAGTTGATTGCGATTATTTGACTCTTTTATACACGCTGTGCAACTCTTTATTTTCTCTTCAATTATTTTGCTTATTCCCGGCCAGGACACAGAGGATCTAACTCGAGCTCTACATTTGGTAATGCCCAGGTGACCTTCATGAATTTTATTCAGCGCTTCAGCTTGATGTGACTTTGGAATGATGATTATACAGCCTCTCATCAACAGTCCGTCTTGAACTGATATTTCATAACTGTTTTTCCAATATGGTGCACATAGTGTATCAACTTCTTTCTTTGACGGCCATCCTTTCAGTACATAATCAATAAGCTTCTGGCAAGTCTCATCTTTCAGCTGTGCAGCTCTTAGTTAATCTAATCTGCCAGATGATGTTGAATGAGAACTTGTAATCATTTGAATGAACGCATCAATTTCGGCTTCCAATTCTTCTCTCTTGTAGGGAACTTTCTGAGGGTTTCTTGACAATGCATCTGCGGCGAACAATTCCTTTCCTGGAATATGTTTAATTGTGTAGGAAAACTTCATCATTCGTAACTTGATCCTCTGTAATCGTGGAGACAAGCCATCTAAGTTTTTCTTGGACAATATTGGAATGACAGACTTGTCGTCAGTCTTTATTTTAAAATGTATTCCTGTCAGATAATCTCTAAATTTTTCGCATCTCCACACGACAGCAAGGGCTTCCTTTTCAATTTGTGCATACCGACTTTCCGTTGGGGTCAAAGTCCTAGATGTATAGGCGTTTACCTATCTTCTTCCATCAGATTGCTTTTGGCAAATCGTAGCTCCCAAGCCATACGATGAAGCATCTGTGGTAAATATAGTTTCTTTCCCTGGATTAAAGATAATTAGCACAGGATCTGATGACAGTATTTTCTTCAGTTTCTGAAAAGCTTCTTCTTGTGTCGCTTCCCACACAAAAGTTACTTTATTTCTTAGCATAGAAGTCAGAGGAAAAAGTATATCCGAATAGTTAGGAACTTTTCTTGCTAAATATTTAGCCATGCCCAAAAGTTGCTATAGTTCCATTTTATTCGTTGGCGGCTGATAATTTTCTATCGCAGTAATTTTATTAAGATCCGGATGAATTCCTTGTCCATCTATTAGATGACCTAAAAATTTAATAGATGTCTGAGAGAAAATTCATTTCTTTGCATTTAATGTCATACCAGTTCTTTTATCTCTTACAGACTTCTGTGAGTCGCTGGTCATGTTCTCCTTGAGTAGATCCCCATATTAAAATATCATCCATGTGGCAAATTGTACCTGGTATACCTGCTAACATTTGAGACACCCTTCTTTGCAAATGCTCTGGCGCAAAAGAGATACCGAAAGGCAATCTTTGGAATCTAAACCTACCAAACGGGGCGATGAATGTGGTGAGATAGGATGACATTTTATCTAGAAGAATTTGCCAGAAACCAGAATTGGCATCCAGTTTCGAAAAGATTTTGACTCTAGCTAAGAGATTTAAAGAATATTCTGCCTTGGGGAATGGGTGCATCTCCCGCATAACATTTTTGTTGAGTTCTACTAGATCTACACAGATCCTTACATTACCATCACTTTTTGGCACGATTACTACCGATGCACACGATTCTGTCGGTTTTAAGATAGGTATGATAACCTTTTCCCCCACCATTCTTTCTTATTCAGCTTTATTTGCTTTAAAAGAGGAATCGGCACACGTCTGTGAGAAGTGATAGCAAATGGGACAGCTCCTGGTTTCAATTTGATAGAATAACATCCCTTCATTACCCCAAGTCCTTTGAAAAGTTCTGGGAATTTAGATTTTGGATCAACTGCAGAAATCTGGCAAATAGATTTCAAATTTGGATCCAAACCAAGAGAAAACAGTGCAGGTTTGCAAAGAAGACACGTTTGAAGATTGGAAATCACGTAGATTTCTTCACTGCAACTTTTTCCCCTTGTATTCAAAATTTGCCTTGAATTTCCCAAGTGTCTTGAATGGATTTCTATCTGGACCACATAAAATTTTATCAGGTGACTCTAATTTAGCATTTTGGAACACATACTGAAAAACATTTGCAGGCAATACAGTGTCAACAGCTCCACTATCGAGATTAAATTTAATGTTTTTATGGTTTACTTGAGCCTTAACTGTCCAATCTATGTTAGTTTTGTTTTCACTCTCGAGCTGTACTACACCTAAATATGCCACTTCAGAACATACTTTCTGGGGTTTGGCAATACAAACCTTCGCATAGTGTCCTATTTTGGAACATTGTCTGCATCTGGCAACCCAAGCGGGACATACTCTTTTATCATGTCTTTTTTCCTCACCACTTACATTTTGAGGCAAGCGGGATTCATTTTCATTATTTTTCCTACAGAAATAGGGTTCCACACTTTGTTTCCTTTCTCCCGAGTTTGGTTTCTGTTTCAGAAATTTTGCCGGTTTATTTGGCGAGATAGCGTTAACGGACGCACTGTCCTTTTGTCGTGGAGTTTTCATTTGAACTTATTTTTTTGAAGTTAATAGATTGTTTACATTCACTACTCTATATCCAATCTTGCAATCATATACTCCTTTACAATATAATCATTTATGTAATTAACACTTCCTCAAATTACCAGCATATGAATATCCAAATTAAGATTCTAGAAATCCTTTGATAGATTTAAGATCCTTTAAAACATTACTAATAAAATCTTTAGATTAAGTAAATTAAGAATTTCAATTACAAATTTACACCTTCAAATATTTTAGTAGTTTCAATATTTAGAATGTCACTGCACCTGTTGCTTACCAGAACTCAAAATTCATTGCTTATTAACTTCAAGGTGAATATACATACATATCAATTATCTTAAAATCTCATATCTTTAACTTCATTTAATATCAAACAGATTCATAAACCACCAACTAATATCTCCACTTAATGAAACTCTTAGCAACAGACATAAGATGCATTCTCTACTTAATTTCTATTCCACATATCCTTGAGAATTAATATCCATAATAAAATCAATATAACTTAGAAAGTGATTAACTATATGCGTTGTGTTGTTTTAGAAGAATCTAAATCCGCAATAACCCCAAAATTTCATCTCTTACTCAGTGCTTAAGTATTTGACAAGAAACAAAGCCAAGTTTTAAACTTAATTAATTTATTAAGTAACCTTTCTGCACATAAACATACACATATAATAACAACACACGTAAAAGAATTTTCAAGGTTTAACATCCATAATAATCTTTTAAAATAGGTAAACAGTATAAGAGTCGACCCTTTCTCAACCATACTTCTAATTAGATGTTCATTAATAAATCCAATATTTTACCCTAACAGCATATTCAATTATTAAAATATTAAATTTATCATTTTATAAATTATATGAGTGGCCATCTCTAATTTAAATTCAATTCAATATTCAAGATTATTACAAATATTTTCCCATAAAATGGTAATGTTTTACTCAGTCAATTATATAAATTTAAACTAAACACACCTATCTCTTCTCATTATAACAGGCGAATTATTCATAGGTAATAGATGTTAACACTACATCTAAACAACATACATTGATTAATACACATTTACTGATGTCAAAACATTATTGCTGTAAATATCTTAGATATTCTATGTTCAAAACTGATAAAATTAACATCCATTTGTATGGATTTGTTTACACATTCAAAATAAACACAAATTTAAAAATTGCATGAAGTATAATGATTTCAGCATTCTATAAACCCTTTTAATTCACATTACATTATTATACATTTCTAACGTGATAATTTATTTCAAATTTAACAATTTTTATCCTCATCATAATTTTTAAATTTCTCTTAATAATTTTGTTATCTAAGATTATACATTACAATCGTTTCAATTTAAAATGCTTGTTGTCTAAAATTTTACATTGCATTTCTTATAAATTTATTTTATTTGATATTTAAATTTATTCATTACATTTCTTACAAATTAAATTATTCAGTATTAAAACTAAGAATTTCGACATCCCTTTTAATCCCTAAAGTTTTTTCAATTCAAAAAAAATTTAAAACACTTATCTTTTTATCCTTCTAGACCGCGATGCACATATTGGTGGCTTGGCATCAGAATGGTGGATCACATTTCTGCTTCAAAAAAAAACGAAAGTCAACGTATAATAGTTCGTTTCACTCTGGGCGAGACCGGAACGTTCCACGGAGCAAAAGTTTATGAAGATGTTGATAGTATTACTCTGGGCGTAAATTTTACCTTGTAATTCGTCAGGCTTAGGCATCTTGTCGGTGAGCGCTGAGCAATGTCTGTAGGACATTTTTCAACATCAAAATGAGGATGCTTGAGTGAAGAAGGCATGTTGCTTTGTTTTTTCAACCCCCAGGACAAGGTGCACAGGACAAAAGAATAAACAGGCAAGATCCCCTCACAGCATGGTTGGCATCTTCTAAAAAAATAGTCCTCGCAACTCGAATCATAGCTGGGTAACCCCGTACTTCGCCTCACCTCTGCCGCACGTAAACCCTCACACGGACATATCTTGATAATTTTCCATCAGGTCACCACATCTTACTTTTCGATCTTTTCAGAAAAAATCACATTCTCCTTCGTAACTCGAAAACTTTCAAGTCCAGACCCCTATTTTTAGTCAAAATTGCCAGAGCGAGAGCGTCGGTCAGGTCCCTCTAAATTCTCAAACACCCCTTTTTAATTTTCTCCTGGCGACGGCATTTACGCCAAAATAGCCAACTTATTAAGTTATCATTGGTTAAAGTTTTCCAAAATCATGCAATCCCTTAAATTAATTCACACCTCCGGGCTCTCCTGTCCAATCCCGGCTACTTTCAGTACATCGCCCAAAGACTTTCTCTAACGACAAAGGGATTAAGGATGTGTTGACAGACATCTAACAGAAACCACCCGTGCGAATCGCACCCAGGTCAAAGGTGAAGAAATAGAAATCGTTCGTTCCTCGCAATGGAGTAATAACTTTTAGAATGGAATTCTACAAGAGAACTCTTGTCATGGAAAGGGCAATAATTCTGTCGGAAATGTTTAGAATTTTCGGAAACTGAGCCAAAACAGGGTCAAAGGTTTCTTAACTAAAGTTCTACAGCTGCAGAAATGTGTGTGAATCAGAATTTTACCGACAATTTCAAGAAGGACACCTACGAATTATTTCCACCGGCTGTTTTTAAAAGTGGAGAGGGAACATTTTTCGGCTTAAGTTTATTCGTTGTTTACAAGGTATGAGGCGTTGCTTAGCTCATGGCAGGACATCTATTTTTCTTGTAAAGGTTCAATGAACTCTGCTTTAAGACCATCTTTACTGAACTTTTACTCAAATAAAATTTAAATATTTTCCCAGATAATAAATTCTTAATTCTTCATTTATTTAGCTGAATACTAAAAGAATAAGGTAAAACGATTTTTGAGGGATAAAATAAAAAAATGTGAAAAGAATAATTAAATAAAATATAAAAAGAATAATCAATTAATTTACATTACCAAAATGAATTATAGTTAATAATATCGTCATATTATTTATGGCTGTGCATCAGACTATTTTATCACTTTTTTATGACTTTCACTATTTTATCATTATACACGGCTGTGTAGTTAATTAATTTAAGTCCTTCTAGAATTCCAACAGTCTTTATAATTTTATAAATAAAATATTCCAATTAAGTTTTACATAATTTAATTAAATGACAACCCTTTATAGAATTTAACAATTAAATATTTCGATTGATATTTAGTGATTTAACTAAACTTTACAATAAATACAATTTAATTTTCATCCCTTTTAGAATTTAACAAATAAATATTCTAATTGACTTTTAGTGATTTAACTAAACTTTACAACACTTTTCGATCAATTTTTCCTGTTGTTCCTTGACCACTTCGTTGTGCCGAAACCTTTCAATCACTTTTGCCAAAGTAAGGTCGGCGTCCAACTGCAATTTTTCACTTAGATTCTTGTTGCGTATGTCAACCACAATTCTATGCCGAATGAGTTCGCTGTGTAATACACCATATCCACAGTGTTCTGCCAATTTATAGAAAGTGGTTATAAACGTATTGACTGTTTCACCATCGAGATGTGCAAGTTTAATGAATTGTGCACGTTCAAAAATAGTAACATAAAGATCATTAAACTTTTTTAACACGATATCAAAGTCATCTTGTTCCGTTTTGAATAAACCGAAAGAACTAAAAATATCCTCTGCTTGTTCTCCCATAATATAGAGTAAAGAATTTACCTGTTCATTTCCTGTTCTGGTCTATAATCCGGAAGCAATCCGATATCGTTCGAATCTCATCTTCCATTTTGACCAGTTGGAAGGTGTTGAAAACGTAAGGTTCTCCGGAGGATTTACATGCAACGCTGGTATAGCTACTTCCGTTTTCATTCTACCGAACCGTCCGTTCGTCCGACGATAATTTTAGCAATAAAATGTTCGCGAACTTCAAAAATAATTAACTGCTGCTACCATGTATTGTTTGCGTAATGAAGCGTTATGTAACTAGGCAGCTTTTTAACACATATGACATTTATTGACGCACACACCACAACCACCGGTTACAAGCATTAGATTCTGAACATAAACAAACCGCGCTACAATTACAGCTAGCGCGCGGTTCACAGGCTTCGCTTATAGCACAGAAATATCATCATATACCTTTAAAACTGTATAATACCAGTTCTATTAGAAACCAATACCTCAACAATATGAACTGTAAATGTCACAAAATTTTATCCAAATATCTAGAATTTAAATAAAATCTTATTATATTCTCATTGAAGTTTCCAAATTAACACGTAATTTGATTTAACCTGGATATGATGATAAAGGGTAATAAGAAAATAACTAAGCATGTTACTATATTATTTTTATAGCATATATCTCAATACAACATGTACATTAATTTTATTCTAACGTATAACAAAATAGCATGAATAGAAATGTGTATCACAGAGAGAAAGAGCGGATTCTTTCCTAGATAACGTAATAAAGGTTTGCAGGTCGATCGCTAGGTAGCACAGAAAGTCAGACTGCTTCTATGAAAGTTCCAATCATTATTGGCAGTTTCTTAAGCGAGTAATGTAGTAAAATGCCTTCAGTAGCTTTTTTCTGCTGTAGACGAAGATTTGCTTGTTTCGAGACGAAAGTAGTAGAGTTTTATGAAACTTGCAAAAATTATTGCAAATTAACAACTGACGTTTTGAAAAAGGATGTTTCTCCACTCGATCTTTTATGAATTAATCTATATATAAGTAATCTATTATTCTTTATACAAAATATATCGTAATAATAATATACCCCAATAATAATATCGTCTAATATTTATAAAGCTGAAGACTTTGCGAAAAAGGATGTTGCTTGTCCTGCTTTTGTTTATTTCCAAATCATTATTTGAAACCATGTCAGGTTGCTTAATCATGTAACCTGCACTGGAAAATTGATCCATGTTTTTCAATTAAACCTCTTTTCATATTCTTTTCCACTAAGTTTATTTTTCTTGGTATTCTTATTTTCTCCCTTCGAATTCGAGAAACATCTACAAAAAATTTTGTATATTTTTAGGAAGAGAAGATAAGTTCTTTGGAGCACACCTGTGACAATTTCGTCCATCTTTTAACAATGCTGTGTTCGTGTCAAGTTAAGTTGCTATCTGTATGCTCTAAAATTGATGTGCGGATAATTATGCGTAGTTCATGAACTCAAAGGTTCAAGTCAGGATGCAATAAGACGGCTATTGTGTTAGCTCCAGTTTAAGGAGGGTGCGCATGAACATCATGTGCTTAATAAAGTTACAAAAATTGTGCGGTGGGTGTACAGTGGAAGCAGTCCAAGAGGCTGGATAATGGAAAAAGACGCTTTATTCCACGAATATTCCAGAAGCACAAAGAACAGGTTACAAGATAAAAAGCACTTCTAAAAATTAGCAAGACAAGCAGACAGAAAGTCACTAATAATAACAGCAATAGCGCTCAGTGCTCAACAGCTGACCAGTTAGCACTGCGAAGAGAATTCCAAAGATATTCATTTTCCGTTTGAGCACCTTGATATTTATACATTTTCCGACATGACATGATGTCACAAAGAATCATCAAGAATAATCTCAATGTCTCCGTTTCTAATAGAGGTCGAATGATAATTCTTGTATATTCGAGAAACTTCCTTTTGCCGCCAAAGTCGCCGAATTTGTCTCCAAGGTCGGGGGGCATTGGCTCGGCCACCCCAGCATCCAATAAAAACATTTGTAAATCCCTCTTTCAAACTTTAAGACCAACATGGCAGCAAAACAGCTTTACAATTTCAGAGCACTATGCAAAATCTGAAAATTTTTATTTAAGTATTTAATGGTGCTTATGGTTCCAACCTTACTTAATTTTTATCTAGTTCATTAGGAATAATCTATGTATTATGCAAAAACATTCATTTGAAATAAATATTTGGAAAAAAATTTAAATATTTATGCAAATTATCTTAGTGTTATTTCAAGAGACAACCTGATATGAGATATTGAGTAAAATGCACAATTACGTTTGCTATGAGACAGTGAATTCATTATTCTGAATTTTATCCAATAAATGCATTTTTTTCATTCCGAATTATTTTGATTTACAACGAAATCAAGCATCCAGTGCTATTAATGTTCCTGAGAATTTTAATTATATTTAGTTGCATTTTACATAAATTATTTATTATATTGCTTTTTTATTTTTTACAAGATGGTTAATAAATATGTTAAAGTGTGTTAGAACAAAATGAATAAAGCTAAATAACACAATGGAGGAATCCCTCGTCTTGTACTTCTTCAGGGATCAAACAAGAAGTAGAGATTCAAATAAGAATTTTCTATTTAAAGGTTCAGTGTGATAGTTAGCATTATTAAAATATATTCTAAAAGATCATAGCGTGACGAAGAAAAAAAATCATCTCGAATTTTCACAGTTCCATGTTTTTATTACTTTAGGGGCCGTTCAAATATTACGTAAGCATGTTTTTGGTAATTTTTGATCCCCCTTGTCAGCAAAAATAAGCAAATCGCAACCCCCCTCTTATAGTTACGTAAGCAAACTGCAACCCCCCGTTCTTTTTTTTACAAAACGTATAACAGTAATAATCTAATTCTAAAATTTTAGGACTTAATTCAAATAAAAAACTCTAACTTGGTTTAAAATGAAAAAAAAAATTGAAGTTTAATTTCCTTACAATTTTGTTCAAGAAAATTTTTTAGTTTACCACAATTTTAAAAGAACATAGCTATATTTTAAATTTAACTTTGCACATGCCCATCATCTATTCAGATGCTGACCAAGGTTGCTCAAGCCATTTTCCCCCATGTCTGTTATTCTATTGCCTCTCCCTTCTGTTACTACTTCATCTCTTTCTTCTCGGAAAGAATCTTGATAAACATCATCTACGTTAATTTTTCACAATTGCCCCTATACGTTTTAAGCATGTGACAAAAGGACTAAATTTTAGTAATCACTTTTATATCAAAAACGTAAGTTGTTATATAAAAGTAAATGAAAACTTTCTTTTCCAATAAAGCTCAAAACGCTTCTATAACTGTCAATTACACTAATGTAACTACATAAACTTGAAAGGTAACAATCATTACAATATATAAAATTTTTAAAATCGAAAACATAAGAAGTAAAAAAAAAATTAAATCTTAGATTGGTAAATGATTCATTTTTAAAGTATTTTCATAATCTATTTTTGTTATTTACTATTTTATTCAAAACGCAAAGTCGTATTCGAACCACTTTTCCTAGATTAATACTTTTGAAAATTGAAGGATACTTTCACTTTAAGATTGCATTAGTAGATATCATTTACTGTCAAATTATAGAAAGAGGTTAATTTTATCCCTTTATTACATATTACAATGTCAGTATACTCTAAACATTTTAATAAATATAGCGAATATTAACAAGAATAAGTAAAGTTATTTCATACCAAGTTAATTATAAATTTAAAGTTATGATAAAATATGCTTAAAATATTAAGAATTGATTATAATTGGCTTTATAAAATAATCAAGAAAAACTTATTTCTTTTTGGTTGCCTTTCGCAGTCCTTCCTCAGCTCCTTTTAACACTAACTCCTCTTTATCATTTTAAGAAGAATTTTTATACTGCCACCACACTAGTTTTACATTGAATATCCTTCAAAGGTTTATCTGATGAAGACTTTTTGAAACTTTCCAAAAAAATTTTACACAGTATTTCTCGAAATGAAGACATATTTCCGATTTGACTTGTTTTATGTACTGTGCGGTTTAAAAAACCCCCGAGATACCAATCAGTAAAGCTGTCGGCCACTATTGTTACGAGGTTCAACCACTTCTGAGAGGGGTGTGAGGTGATTGGTTTGGTTTCGGAACAAATTGGCAGAAGAATCGTTCGTGAAAACGAACGAAAAATTGTTCATAATGTTGTCGAAGGAAAACAACATCATTAAGATCAGAAAAGATTGAAGAAAAACATTATTATTAAGCAACATAGAAGAAAACAACGCATAATAGAAAGAAAAAATTAGTATAAAAACAATAAAAAATACTTTTCATTTTCGTTTTCCAAATAATGAAAAAAAAAAGATAATCCAAACAATTATCCACTTAACTCTCATCGGATATTAACAGCTATGAAATTGATTAGTGAAAAAAAACATCCCAGAGAAGAAACGAAAACGAAAAAAAAAAAATGAACTATTATTGTTAAAAAAACTATGAGAACCCAGGGGGGTGGGGAAACGAAAAGTTGAGAATATTCGTTGTTTTAATTTTATTTACGCTTTCAATTAGATTTTTTTAGTACATGCCAAGAAGATGTAACTTCAAACCTGACTAAAAGTATATTTTTTATACACTAAATATTCAATGAGTTTCAAGTTTGTTCTAACATGTTTATTTGTGCTTGCTTGGAAACTCGTGTTGTCACAATTCAACATATTGGTCCCTTTCATTCCAATCTCATCATTGGAAATAGTAGCAAGTTCTCAGAAATAAGCCTCATGCATCAAACATTATTATGAGCTGTCATCTCCAGCTATTATAAAGAAAAGATACTTTTATCCATTGTGTTCAATGAACATTCATCCTATCTATCGTTTATGTTTTTCTTGTGTGGTTAAAATGCTTGACCTCGGAACATCATTGAAAAAAAATCAAGTTTAATTTTCTTTTGCCAAATTTAACTTTTTTTAAAATTAAATTATTTGTGCAAGTTGCAAGAGATTTTCGGAAATAAAGTGAGTTTAATGTCTTACGTAAGCATCACTCATACTCCCCCTCCCCCCTTGTCAGCAAAAATAAGCAAACCGTATACCCCCTCCGTTAGGTGGTTACGTAATATTTGAACGGTCCCTTAAGAATTGTTAAGTGAAATTTGAAATATGCTTTCCAACAACGATCGTCTCTCTTTTTCTCATCACATCAGGGAAAACCCGAACAAAAACAAATTTTCTAGTCAAAATGTTTGCGATAAAGTATGTGCAGTACAATATTGAATCTCGTATTTAAATGACATGGGCAATAATATTTAACATTGTGACTTCAAAGAATTGGAGACTAAGATCTAATTTTTCAAAATAGATACTCATAATAACTATGAATTAACGATTAATTTATGAATATAATTATTTAATGAATTTTAATATAAAACAATTGAGAAGGTAATTTTATTTGTAATTTACTATAAGTTGCTTAGAGAGCATTTATTTCATTTATTCAACATTATTTTTTACGTCGTTGTTATATAAGATTGAATGCACAGTACAAAACGAAATTTTGATGCTAATTCCGCTTTAGAAATTCTGTGCTTCTCTATGTGATGGACATAAGGTGGTCGCATACTTGCTTACCGCCTAAAGCCGGACAGTTCAATTATACTCTAAAATGTACGTAAAAACTAAAAGTATGTAAAAACTGAAGAAAATCTGTTTAAAATAATAAAGAAAAATTGTAGGGAGATTTATAATAATGTGGTCCAAACATGAAGAGGTTGTAGCACAAAGCAAATGAAGCAAATTTGGAAACATATTGCCAAACCACAGATGAAAATTATAGATGGTAGAGGGCGCGTAATTGGTGTGAGCGAAAACACAAAAATAACACAGAAGTTATAAATTCACATTTGTTATTCTTTTTGTGGGGTGACATCAAGAGTCTCGTGTATGAAACGCCTATGGCATATGCCTCAGAATCATCTCGCCAGAAACGAGGTCGCTAATGCCGGCAAGCGCGACCAGCTTGGTATATTTGAGAGTTCGCATGGGACGGCTGGTTCATTAGAACTGTAGTGCTGCTCTCTCTGCACCCCCTGAAATTACTTTAAAATCTTGTTTTCTAGTTTTTAATCTTAGTACGTTATTTTTCCATATTGAAAATTTGATGAACAACGAAAATGTAATGAAAATATTAAAGCAAAGAAAGAGGAGAGAAAATGAATGAAAAAGTTAGAAAAACAGAGATTAGGGCTGCATACCGAATAGCCCTGGAAAGCAAAGTTATCAGCTCAGTGCACAATAGTTAAGAGACACATCGGAAAGTGAAAAACTTACGTCTTCTCTCACTAAATTTGGCGGTGACTCGGCTCCTGAAGGCGCAGACCATGTTTGGCGATGACCAACTTTTCGATTAACTTCTTTTTTCCCCTCTTTTTCACCCATGGCTTGCATTCGATTTCTTGATTCGTTTTTATTCACTTTTTGTCGCTCGCTATTATTTATTTCTGGTTTCACTTTCACTTTGTTCTGACGGAAACCCTTCTGTTTTAATAAACATTTTTTTTCTTGCGTAGATAATCTTCTACAAAACAATTCCGATAACTACAATAAAAAAATCTGCCTATTTAAAGGTAAAGTTTTTTTTAAAAAAATTGTATTCTTTTGAGAAATACTTTTGCAGCACTGTTCACTTCTGAGTCGACGAGCCGCCAATAGAGTTCGCCAAACCCACCATCGAGGCTGCGAGGCGTGCAGTGAAGGTGGCGTTCACGCTTTTGAGCACTTCTTCTAATAAGTATGGTATCACTATGAAAACATGAATTTATTACTTCGGAGTTATTGTTGTGTTTTCTCCATGGCGCACTATGCAATTTCTACTAACTGTATATTTTATCTCCGACACGGCAAATCATTACGAACGAATACAAGAAACAATCGGAAAAGAAACTGGAGTTTAACTGCCATAACAAAGAATTTAGAATTAAATTTAATATTACATTTTACAAAGTAGTTTTGAACTTCAAATTGTGATAGACTTTTAACCCATGTTCTTTTATTAGCCTTGTACCTGTTCTGTTCATCGTCTACTTGAATGTCTCTAATGGAGTCAAGTAACCGTCCATGTCATTGTGGTTCGGAAGTTAGGAGACTGGGTTCCATCCCAAGTGTCGTCCTTGTCAGCAGTTCAAAATTGCGAGGTCCACCCCAAAATTGCCCTAGGACCTTACGTTAGGTTTCATCAGTGGAAGATTAACATGCAATTAAATATTTGTTTAAACAATGAAAACAGTTTGACTCTCATTGCAACAATGGCAAGTTATTGTTGCTAATTATGTCTAAAATTATTTTTGAAAATTTATTAAAAATAGAGAAAAAATGTTATGACAACTTAATTGGTATCACTGAAAAGATAATTATTTGAATTTTCAAATGGCGTAAAAATATATTTTCACTATAGTATTTTTGGAAATTATCAAGGAAAAATGCTGCCATTTCGCTTGATTTTTAATTAATTAGACTTCTACCTAAAATTTCAAAAAAATGGCACACATATACATTTCGAATAATTTTTGTCTAATTAAAGTTCAACTTAAAATTTCATAAAAATGGTACACAACACACGCACACATACTCCTTTATTATTAGTAGAGATTTTTGTACATGTAGTTGTATATTTGAATAATATTAATGTATATGCTATGAGAAAAATGTTAAAAGAGAAATATAATTTAATGCTGTGGAATTTTGTTATAACACTTTTAGCGATAACCAGATTAATTCAGAGTTAATTTGTTAATACTAATAAAAATAATACATTTTAATTTAAACTCTAGGTGTTTGGAAAAAATTTCGTGACCCTTTCAGATTACTTTGGTTTTCAAACATTGGTTCGTGAAAGAATTGGTACTGTACAGTTCTAAAGTTAAGTGCAGTTAGATTCTGATCTAAGTTATTTTTATAATTGTTATAAGCAGAAATAATTATATATTTGGAAAATCTTTGCTAAACTTAAGTAACTTTATGAATAAATCAGTATCTTTGTACAATTACTTACCTCTCTCACTTTCAGATATATTTTTTAAGAGCTTTTCTCTTCTTTGGTATAAGTTTGTCTTTTTAAGATAGATAAGTTCACAGATTTTTAGTTTAAACAAAAAAAAGTTTTTTCATAGAATTAGCTATTATTATTTAATTAGCATTTTAGCCAATATCTTCCTGAAGATCATATTAGAATTCAGCTTTAATTAAACAAATCTTTAAAAAAGATAATTATATAACTTTTCGTTGATTGGCAGCCGTTTTATATAAACTATATATAAGTAGCGATATTTTAATCGAAGGTATCGGATATTTTTCCTTATTTACCACTTTTTATATTGAAATTTAGTTTAAAATTTAATTTGAAAACCAATTTTCGTCAAGCTTAATAAAGATATCCTGTTATAAAATTGCCGCAGTTAAACCCCTTAATTTAAGTGCAGCAAAAATGAGAAAGAATGAGAGGTAATCCTTCGCTTCATGTCAGAAAAATCGAGTTTTTATTCCTTTGTTTGATAAACGATTGCAGCGCCACTGTTACTGGCAGGATGGTTGTTTACTGACAACAAATTACGGCATTGAAACAGTAACTCTTTTTTCTGTTGGATATAATTTCTTTCATATTCAGATAAGCTTCTTAATAAAAGATACAGCTGATTATTCAAGTTCCAGGAGATTAATACTTGCAAGTTTAATAAATTTTAACGTAGGATAAGTTCTTCCCATTGGGGTCTCAGGAAGGAATGGGAAACTTCAGCATATTTTAAAAACACGTGAAAGGCATCCGTATTTGTAGAAAATATCATTCTAATTGCAAATATGCAAGTGAAATTTTACAGAAAAATTTATTTATTTAAATATTGAGAGCGAAAGATGCATTGAAATAGCAGGAATCATGATGCAATCCGAAACACACTCTCATTGGCCGAATAGATACTGACGTCAAGGGTGCCTTCCTTCGCATACTTCTCTTTCGCTAGTTCTGTACTCAGCTTTGAATCAAGCCGTTCGTCACATACATACGCATGCTTCATATGTACGCATGACGTAAATTACATATGTACGCTTCAGACGTACGTTACATACGTACTCGCGTTTCATGTATACTTACGTCACATACGTACTCATGTCTCATTTATACGTGCTATCGATGGTTTAAAAACTGTCGATAGTTTCTAAACTATCGACTGAAAGAGCACCCATCGATAGTATCGCCTGAAATAAAACTATCGATAGTTTTGAAACTACGAATAGTTTCAGTCGATAGTTGGGAAAACTATCGACTGCACTATCGATAGATGAACTATCGATGTTTAAGGAACACTAGTTCTAACCAGCCTGGAAATATAAATCCAAGCTTTAAAAAAAATGGAAAGATGAAAGTCTGAAGTCAGATAATGAATATTTTAAAATTATAAATAGAAAATGTTCCAACTAAAATAGCGGTAGATATTTAATAAACAAGTCTGAATATTTTATCTTAAATATTTGAATCTGAACTATCTCAACATAATTCGAAATCATTTGCATCTTACATTATCTATAATTCTGCATTCAGATCAATGCTTTTATCCTGGGTAGCAAATATCATTAGTTAAGAAAGGTATTTTAAGACATTTAAGTGTTCATTCGGAAATAATCTGACACATGAAGCTCATTTAATGAGTCATAAGAACCAGTTGAATATTTTAATCCTGCTATTCCGTGACTTTTGAAACAGCATATTAAGCATTTATTCGTGTTTAACAACACACAGTATATTTTCAAATTAAATAGTGTATCTAGAAATAGCCATTTCAAAGCCTAGGTGGCGCTTTCATAAATTGCCATTTCTGTGGGTATTTGGAGTAGCAGGTATCGGTATTCGAAAATGAAATTCAACAAACTTCATAGTAAAAGTTTGGCAAAGGATAGTAAAACATTTTGCAAGCCTTTAAATACTGTAAAAAGTTTAAATGCAGATAATAACTCAGAAAACCGAATTACAGAACTCATCTTTACGAGAGATATTCATGTCTTGGAGAAACTAAATAAATGAAACTGAAATAAGGGAAATTAACAGTTTTTAACATACGAGCTGTATTTCAAACTTTAAAAAAATTCTTTCACAGTTCTGTTTTTTTCTGAGTTGAAAAGCAGTGACTGATAAGATCAGTACACGTTATTGAATGTACTACTGTTACAAAAATTATAAAGCTTATTTTATGTTTATGAATCAAACTCTTCTTTTAAAAATTATCACATACTTATATGTGTTTCTTCTATTACCCTTAGGATTTAGACAAATTACATAGAATATGAAAAACGCTGATTAATAATTTCAGAGAGAAGTGATATCAGTGGCGGCTCGTCAATTAGAGCTGCAATCTTGCAGCACCCTTTGAAATTATTCTGAAAGTTTGTATTTTTATTTTTTATTTTTATTTGTTTATTTTCCATTCTCAGAGTTGGATGATCAAAGAAAATGAAGAAAAAAGTAATGAAAATGTGAAAAGAATACAGAAAATGAATCAGCGTGAAAGAGAGACACAGGTGGGTGCTGGTAATCTGGTTACCCTGGAAACAATCAAAATTCGCTTAATCAACTTCCTGCAACAGGGCGATTTTTTTCTCCCAGGTCAGAACGTTCCGATACTGCTTGTTTTCGCAATACAACACTGCCCAGTACAAACGTAAATTTTTGCAGAACTGCTTGTTCCTGAGCTGACGAGCCGCCATTGGTTAGCAGGCAGTTTAATAAGTTAAATTTTTGCTTCAATATTTGGTTTAAATAAATTGTCATTTTATGTAATGTATCTGGATTATCCTATTTTGTTCTCCATTAACTGGAATTTTTTGCTTCCGCGGGATTTGGCGCGATTTAGTGATGGCTCCTAAAGCAGCCACATACTTGTTTAAAGCCTAAACCTGAATCTGTGTCTCAGTAATTCCATGAATTTCCAAAAATTTGGAGGATAATACAAGATTTGTGGTTCCGCCTTTCAATACACAGGATGTCCACTCTAAACGTTGCCCTACAAATAATTTTTGAACCGAAATAAAATGGCATATACTTCTAGTTGGAAAGAGGATTAAATAGCGAAAAGAATCATATTTTATGCTTGTTTAGTACATAAAAGTATTGCTTGGAGAATCATGAAGTCTAAATTTCTATTAGGCATATTTAGTGAAATATTCTTGACGCACCAACATTTTAACAAAAAGACCTCTACTGCGACTAAAACTGTCCGAGTTATGAAGCTTTAAATATTGCTGTTTTAGACCATTTCCACGGGCGCCTCGTTTACGAATCTATGAGTAGCGTTCGTTAGACGCGGCGCCGGATTGGTTTAAAATTATAAAATATGCTACATAACTTGTTCAGTTTTAGTCGCCGGAAAGTGAAACTTTTTTCTGTTTAAAATGTTATTTTGTCAAGAATATTTTATAAACTATGACTAATAGGACTAGGCGGGGGGACTGTATAAATATTTTGACTTCTTAAATATTTTCAGCAATATATTTATTGTCTGAAACCGGCTAAAATATTGTTCCTCGCGTTATTTAAAGCATTTTCCTCATTGAAACTATATGCCTATCTCTAACGGTTCAGAAATTAGCTATTGGGCCTCGTTTAAAGTACCTCTGTACAATCCACATTTACTGGAAAGTCCACGAGTGGGACTATCTTCTCTATTCAGTGACATTTCAAACTGACTGCACGTTGAAAGCTATAAGTGACTGCATTACTCTTGAATGACATAATATGTGTTCCTACACGTATTAGGGGTATAGACATCAATCAAGTTCCGTTGTAAATATATCTTTATTATGCGGAATATCGATATCCGATGTTTAAATATAAGTTAGTTAAAATGTGTCATTTGCTAATGAATACATCACGATCATATTCAGGATTATTGAACTTGGCGTACTGATACATCGCATACTTTTCCCTCTGTCGTCAAATTAAGTTGCTAATGGCAGTAATCTTTGCACTTATTACAAATCGTTGAAATACAGAGACCAAGTTCATATATAAAAGATTTAAAACGATTTCTGGAAAAAAATAATAAAAATTGTGAAATAAACATTTGAAGTAAAGGTCAATTCAATGAACTTTTGCCGAATTTAAAAATAAAATATTTCTTAGGTTTTCCTTATACATCGGTTTTAATGACTTCATGGAACATTCCTGCCAAGTTTGAAGAGAATCGGAAAACGCGATTGGTCATGATAACAAACACACTTACATAGAAACAGACGAAATACCGGACGGTCGAGTTGAAACAGGACCTTGATTCGTTTGTTCAAATTAATTTACGCTTTGAAGCATTGATTTATGCTATTAAATGCTAATGTGATAGTTTTTCGAAGAGTGTATACATTTCGGGGACGCCCTACAGTTGCGTCACTAATTTGAAAGCGACACGCAAAAGGGTGACGCAATCGATTTTTTGAAAGGTAACTAGTTATTACAATATCGAAAGCAAATGAATAAATTAAGATAATTATCACTTATTTTTAGAAAAACTGCATCAGCCACGGTCTATATATTTAATCGTTTTTTTGTTGGAATATCATATTTTATAAATCATATAATATAAATGTTATAAATCAAGCCCTTCTCATACAATGATGTGTCTGATTCGTGTCTTCAATTATGAAATTTTTAGCATTCAAATTTGTAATTATATTAAATAGCCATAAGAGATATAAATGATTTGTACTCGCTTCACTATCTCAGATCTCATTAACGCTCTTACCTGGATTGAAATAATAGTAAATGTCCCAAATAAGACGCGTCATGTAATTAAGATGTGAAATAAGTCATCATTAATTAAAATTTTCGTTTCCCCGTAACACCTTTACGATTTGAGATAAAAATATAATTTAAACAATTATCATCGATCCATCATATCTGCTAGAGTAGAGTATTCGCATATAACATAATTCAGTTTCAGAACCATCACTTCATATTAAATAGAGGTGATTGGTTGTCTTATTAATAATCTCTATTGGTTGTTTCTCTGTCTCATTATGAATCCCTATTGGCTGCTTTTCGTAACTTTCCGTTTCTTTTATTTTATCCTAACTGCGCAAGCTTTTCCTGTATGATAGACCCTGCTGAAAATAAATGCTGCTTATTCTGCGATCCATCGAACTCTGAAATCTTTTAATCAACCATATTTCACAATGAAGTAATAAAGTGAGCAATGAAGAAATGTTTTGAATAGAAATTTTTTTGATACCTGCAATTGTTTAGAAGTTAAGGGCTGAAAACTGATTTTCCACCCAAAACTTTAACTGTCTTTTAGCAAACGCTTGTGACGCCACGTGAAATGACATAATTCATATATATTTTAAAAATATTTTTAAAAAATTGGTATTTCCTGCAAGTAGCAGTTTATAAGCTATAGTGCTTAACCCATTATCTGCCAATGTCCCTTGGGACGCTTGTTTTCTAATTATTTTCACCTAAACAGCCAATTTTTAGATTTGATTGCTGCATCTCAACGTTGAAATGACCGTTATAAATGGTGCAAATCCAATAAAAATCTTTTTAAATTAAAAAGACAATTAATTCTAATTAAAAGTTAATTTATCAGTTTAATTAAAAAATTCAGAAATAACATTTTCTTTCATATGTCATTCATGTTATCATAGTAATGTAATTTTTTTTGAAAAAGTGAAAAAATACAGCTTTGGCAAATAATGTTTTAAATAACTTATCCAAATATTACCTAGTAGAACTTGAGTATCTCAACAGGGCAGACTCTAGAAATTTTCACAACACAGCGCCGATACTGAAGTTCGTTTCCGACTTCTGTTTCGGCGCTCTGTTCTGTCGCATTGGTTGACAGTAGTCCTGCACCACTAAAATAAATTAAATAAAATTAAAAACAGTTGAAGGGAATACAATTAAAGCATCGCTTATCAAATAGTTTTAATAATTAAAAAATTATTTTTATCTCTATTTATAACGAAATTTTAAAACACATACATAAAAATATATTAATGAAAAAAATGTTGTGACAAAAATTAATGCAACGAATTCGAATCTTCTGACAAAGAACAATAAAAGCGATATTTAAGATAGATACTCGTGCTGGGTTATTAATCTCAACAATCCTTATGAAAAATACCAAGAAAATGTTTACTATGAAAACAGATGATGAAAAGCGTGTTTTAATAGAAAAGAGTTTAATATAAATAAAATAATACAAAAGTAACACAATGATGAAAACTCATCAGCTTTATTATTAACAGCGGCAGAATTGAGGTCTCCTTGGTCTGAAGTTATTTAAAAGCCCGAATAAAGGTTCTTGTGGTAATGTGAATCTTAAATAATTTTGAATTAATTTTAGTTTGAAAAACGTATCTCTCCACTTAAGGGAAACATAGATAAATTTCTCAAGCTTATACTCAAAATGAAAGGTAAAAATTGGCATTTTGATTTGTTTTTTCTCCTTTTAGGTAAAAAAATTATTTCGATTTACTCCGATTTATTATTTTTTAAATAGAGAATCCAGTTTTGAATTAGGCAGGAGAGTTAAATGTTATTGCGAGAGGTATCGCAATAACATTACAAAACCATATTATTACAAAATTATTTTATTTACAAAATCACTGTACTGTTTTAAAATCATTTATACAGTCTTTAGTAAATTTGATGAGAAAGAATAAAGGGTCCAAAGAAGATCAGTATTGTGCTGACAACTTTCACACAACAAATGATTTCATACCATATGACTAAGCCCCATAAAAAGTTGAATATCGTTAAATGTAAAAGCAAAACTTTGCCTTTAGATTTAATTTTAGTATGAAGATCAAGGTTTCCACACATGTTAATTAGCGACATAAACGCCTTTGATATTATTTACAAGAGTACTCTTGGAAGTGATTGAGTGACAGTTAAGGCTTTTAATATTATTAATATGAACTTATGATTAAAATTAAGAAATATTTACAAACTTCTATTCAAAGTATTAAAAAATATATATAAAATTTCTTGAACAGTATTGAATAAACTAACAGTCTAATACAGTGATGCGCAAACAGGGCGTACTTATAGGTTCTATCCGGTCATCCACAAATTTTAGAATAATAATATAATGATTTAGAATAAAGATATGAAAAGTCCCTGGTGATTCGAACCAGCTTATGAGGAGCTTTGAGAAATGCAGTTCACAGTTGATTTTTGGCATTAGTATTAAAGAATTTTTTAAATATTAGTTTTTGAGTCCTTATAGAATTTTATAATAAATTTCAATGTTACCATTAATGTTATGCAACTCACTTAAATCGTCTGATAATAAGTAATTTAATTATCTTCTCTAAATTTTTTAAATTAAAGATTAGTTTTCTAAGGATTTGTTTAATTGAAGCCCAATTCTGCCCGGATCTTCGGCGAGGCACTGGCTAATATGCCAATTAAATAATTACAACTAATTTTTTCCAAAGCTCGAATTTTTAAATACGAATCTCAAACAAAAATTTCCACATGTTGATAGTTTAAAATATTCCCACAATTACAAAACAAAAACGAATGTTATAAATTTTATTCACAAGAAAACAAGATATCATTTTATACTGTGTTATAAATTTTTCATTCATTTAAAGTATAGTTGAAACGTTTTAAAACGTGTATTAAACTTGCAACTTCTAATCTCAAGGAACTCGGAATAATTTAATAATTTGCTGGATCTTTAATTAAGTTGCGTTTAGTAAAATGTGAAGGGAATTATTTAGAAGAGAAAGGTAGTAAGCTGCTATGATGCCCTCCGAATGGAGCTGCGATCGTTTATCAAGCAGAGTATTAAAAATTAAAACTCCTGAGGTTCCGAAACATTGCCAGAAATTAGATTTCGCTCCATTTTTTACTTATGCCGGTGACTAGACAACAGCATTCAAAGATATAGTTTGTTATCATATGCATTATAAAATTAAAATTCTACTTTTAATCTCAAATTTATATCATATAATAATTTAAAAATAGTGGTAAATAGCGTAAAACCTCGATATGAGAACTAATTGTGTTTTCATTACATTTGTTTCAATACCATTACTTCGATATAATGCACCTAAAATAGCTGCTATTAGATGTCAAGCAACTTAATTAACTTGTCTAAAGTTTTGTTTAATTAAATCCCAATTCTGATAGGGTCTGCGGTAAGATACAGGATAGTGCGCTAATTAAGTAATCAGAATTAGTTTTTTTCAAACCATGAATCTTTAATTAGGAATCTACAAAAAAGCTAATATGAAAGAAAGGAAGCAATCTTCAACAGGATATAAAATTAACAAAGGTAAGTGATTTTAGGAAGATTATAATTTATCCGCAAAACACATTAGTTTAACAAGATTTTCCATGATATGACTATTTGTGCTTAAAATATTTTTCAAAATTACTTAGATCAGAAATATCGGCAACCAACTTCAAAACTGTATAATATAAGTTCTATTACAAACAAATACCTCATCAATATCAACTAAAAATGTCACAAAATTTTGTCCAGATATCTAGAATTTAAATAAAATTTTATTATTCCAAGTTAACGCATAATTTGATTTGACCTGGCTATGCTGATAAAAGGGTTATTCGAAAATATTTAAGCATGTTATTTGTTTTTATATCATATATCTTAATATAACATTACATTAATTTTATTCTAACATATAACAAAATAACATGTATAAAAATTTGTAACACAAAGAGAAACACCGGATTCTTCCCCAGATAACGTGATAGATGTCTGCAGGTCGCTCGATAGACAGTATGGACGGTCAACCTTCTCCTATGAAAATTTAAATCAATGTTGGCAGTTTCTTAAGCGAGGAATGTAGTAAAATGCTTTTAGTAGCTTTATTTGCTGTAGAAATTTCGAGACGAAGGTAGTAGAGCTGTATAAAATGTGCAATAATTATTGCAACCTAACAAGAAACTTTTTGAAAAAAGATGTTTCTTATCCTGCTTTTTTATAAATTAAACTATATATAATTAATCTATAATTAGAATCTATTATAATATCTGATATTTACAGAGCTCAACCTTTGTGAAAAAGTATGTTGTTTGTCCTGCTCTTTTTTAGTTTCAAATCATTATTTGAAACACATGTCAGATTGTTTATCATGCAATCCGCACTGAAGAACTGATCCACCTTCTTTAATTATACCTCTTTTCATATTCTTTTTCACCAGGGTTTTCTCGGCATTTTTATTTTTCCTCTTTGAAATTGTGAAACATATACAAATAATTTTGTATAATCTTATGAATGGATGATAAGCACTTTCGAGCATACCTTTGACAATTTCGTCAATCTTCTATCAATGTTGTATTCGCATAGGGTTAAGTTACTATCTGTATACTCTAAAATGGAAGTACGAATATTTATGCGTAGTTCATGAACTCAAAAGTTTTTAACTCAAGTTGATTGATTTTGCTGAAAGATAATTGGCATCGGGTCGTTTATTTTCTGTTTGTGAAATTTTAAAGGTATTTAGGGCATTATTAGAACTCTATTAATGAAAAAAAATACAAAAAATGTTACTGTTTAGCTAGGTTTGAAACATTGGATCTTTATCATCAGTTTTGCTTTGAGCTAGTCTGGAAGGAACAAGACGGTTCGTGTCGTTAGAACCAGTTGAAGAAAGGAGCGCATGAACATCTTGTGCTTAATCTTGTTACAAAAATCGTCCGGTAGGTGTAGAGTGAAAGCAGTCCAAGAAGCTGGATAATGGAGAACGACTCTTTCAACAAATATTCCAGAAAACACGAAGAACAGGTTACAAGAAAAAAAGCAATTGTACAAATTAGCAATATAAGTAGACATAACATAACACCACAGCATACCCCGAACTCGGGGCCTAAACAGCACCCTGTCGGTTGGATGAGTGAAACTTTATTGAAAAGCAAAAGCAAAAAAAAATTACAACATTAGGATATAAATACACTTGAAAGGAACATAATTATACATGAACAAAGAAGAATAAAATAAAAACACATTGGGGATTATAATCCGAGTATAATATAAAATTTACAAGGGGAGTTATCAAATTTGAGTGCAGTGAAAGGGTTGAATGTTTCATTTAGTAACGTTTTTTTCATGCAGTTGCATCTCCATGATTCGGGGCTGATAGTGGTGTTCGATGCGACGAAGAAGAAGAATTGAAAAACATATTACACCGTTTACATTAATAAAAATAGTTGCAACCATCCTAAAAATCGTGGGACTGTTTTTTTGTTCTGTCTTGTTATTTATACTGAGGGATGGCTGGAATTGTTAATCAAGGGTTGGCAGTGATGTGAAGGGTGAATTTTTCGAATGAATTACGGAAAAATTGGTAGTGGCTGGTTGCTGCTTTTAAGCTAGTGTGCTCTGCTGCTCAACTGGGAATTCTTCGAACTTCTGGTTCTAGGAGGTGAATCTTTGGAAGTATCTATTTCTAGGCAGGAGTATGTGACGGTGTTGTATTTTGACTTTTAATTAGGTCTTCGTTAGTTGCCAGGAATGTGATTAAATTATCTATATTTCGTCTTCAGAGTTTTCTGGATAGGGCGCTCGTCCACCAATGGACTATGAATTGTGGGCTTGGTTCCTTGTGGTGATAAGATAAAGTAAGTGCATAGTGAAGGGGATTTCCTATTTCCCCACATCCGCAGTAGTCTGTAGAGTGGAGACCGAATCTCTTGAGGTAGCTGGGGAAGGGCCCATGGCCAGTGGCGAATTGGATGCATTCTCTGAACTAGTGCAGCTGTTTGTTAGATATTTTCGGTATAATGCTGTAAACCGATCTGCCAGTCTCACCATTATCCCACTCAGCTTGCCAACGCGAGAGTGAGAGCTGTAGAAGTTGTTTCTTTAGAAAACCTTTTGGGAATGGAAGGCTGGCTGTAATTTCATCCGTGGTTGCCTCCTTCGCAAGGGTATCTGCTATTTCATTGCCTTTTATGCCTTTGTTTGCTTTAACCCAGCCGAGCCTGATTCTGGCATTTTCCAGAAGGGTCATTTGTGCCTCTTGAGTGATTTTGTTCTTTACATTAAAGGATTTAAGAGCTTGGAGGCTAGACTCGCTGTCGCTCCAGATGTTGACATCTTCGTTTGCAGTGTAGGCCCACTCGCTGGCTCCTTTGAGGGCTAGCATTTCTGCTTGGAACACAGTATTGGCTGGGCTCAGCTTGGCCTTCCAGGTTTTAGTGATGGCTTCGTTTGTAATGACACAGAAAGCGCTGCCCGTTTGATCGTTCATCTTTGAGCCATCTGTGTACACTTCAATTGGCGTTCTATTGGAAGGAACTTGTCCCCCATGTGTTCCCCTACACATGCAATTACAGTTCGAAGCCAGGTTTACTTCAATTTATCGCCTAAGAATCCCTCTTCCCCCTTTCATTACAGATACCCAACCGCATGATCTGGAGATGAAGGCAACAGGCTGGTCCACTCATCCTTCAGAACATATCAAACCGAACCAAATCTCTTTTGAAGACAGAGAAGCATATATAGCCCGAAAAGACATTATAAATATTTTCACAGATGGCTCGAAAACCGAACACGGAGTTGGAGATGCCTTCTGCGTCTTGACCAATGACATCTGGGTCTACCAGTGGTCTGCTAAACTCAACGACAACAACACCGTATTTCAAGCTGAACTAACTGCACTTCACGAAGCAGTAACATCTGCCAAACCACAATACCTCTAAAATACACGTAGACAATAGAGCAAGTATCATGACATCCTCCAATTCAAAGAGCACAAACGAAACAGCAAGAAAAATTTTCAAAATCCTCCTTTCAAATCCAAGAATAAAAGTCTCTTGGGTTAAAGCGCATGCAGGCAATATAGGCAATGAGAGAGCAGACCAACTGGCAAAAGACGCAACACAACATGGGCAACCCTATTCACATACTAAGCTTCCTAAACCGCACATAAAAGGCCTCCTCCGGAAGAGGATGCTTGAGGAGTGGCAAACCTCATGGAAGAATGTCGATACAGGCAGGAAAATTCATAACATCATGCCCTCAGTTAGTCTCCGCCCCACTAACTGGATTAGAGAGGATGTTATCTTCTTCTCTCAACATGGACCCTTCCCTGCCTACCTCAAAAGATTTCACCTGTCTGACAGCGATTATTGCAGTTGTGGTGGAATTGGCACGGCACTTCACTATGCCAGGGAGTGTATCTATACAGTGTCTTGGCATATGAGGAAGCCAGCGCCAAACTTCGAACAAGGATGGCTGAAAAAGGTCGCCAATAACTTCGTCTCCAGGCATAAAATTCGTGGGATTATCAAATTCATTAGTGAAAACAGATATCTTTTCCGGCCTCCCTAGCCTTCAACATCCCAGCGAGCTGAACTAAGTAGCTCAATCACCGGACATTCCACCTTCAAATAAAAGAAAGGTATTTCAACATCTAAAGAAAAGAAGACTATAACGAACTAATAGTGTAAAAGTGAAAATGCCTGTGCTGTACATAGTGTATATATTTCCTTCTTTTTGTTTATTTTGTTTTTCTTTTTCTTAAATAAAATTCCCTTGTCTTGCCCATCAAACCGTTCAGTGACCGGTCTGGTCACGGGTACGGGGGTAAGGGACGGCGTTCTGTCCCCCATGTGTGATTCTATCTTCCAGGCTAAAAAGTGCAGGGTGTATTGTTGATGGTGGTGATGGCTGCTCATGGCTTTCATGGTCAAAATGGATACCTTCGTAATCGTAATTTCTACCCAGGCGGCCTACCCTTACCAGTGTTGATTGCATTTTGGCTTTAATGTGAAGAGGCATTAGACCTTCTATGACCTGGGGAGCCGCCGTTGGGGTGGTGTTGTACGCCCCTGTGATACTGAGCAGAAACTTTCTTTGGATAGAAGACAGGAGTTTCTGTTGTCTGGCAGTGATGTTGAGGGCCCTTGCTGCTGAGGCATAGAGAATGACTTTTTCCACCACCGTTAGATACAGCTGTCTTCTGATGTTTTTACTGAGTCCCCAGCTTGTTCCGGCTACATTCTTGAGCCCTAGGTGAAGGATTAAGGGCTTGTTCTTTATTGCTGATAGATGAGCCGCGAAGTTAAGCTTATCATCAATTAATACTCCCAAATATTTTATTACTGATGCTCTTTTTATGTTGTTTTGTCCCCATTTAATTCCTGAGTACCATATTGGTCCTGATCTATTTTTGTTTATATGGAGATAATAAGTTTTGTCCAGTGAAATTTCAAGTTTGTGCTTGTCGGTCCATGTCTTGAAGGTTTGTAATGCTTTATTGGCCAGATTTTTGACTTCCTGTTTTGACCCGGCATTGACCAAAAAGACGAAATCATCTACAAATGCCTGCAGGTGCACCCCTTGGGGCCAGTCTTGCTGCAGCACTTCGTCGGCCACCAGGTTCCAGAAAGCAGGTCTTGTGCAAGAGCCTTGGGGGCAACCTTGTTGCTGATTCCATGTTGCTGGGCCTTGTGAGGTGTTTATTGCAACTTTCCTATTGGAAAGAATATCTATAAGGGTATAGTGGGTGTTGCTATGGTACTTCAGGTTGTCGAGGCTGTTTTTAATCGAGGTGTATTGCAAGTGGTCAAATGCCCCTTTGATGTCCAAGGTGATCATCAGGGCATGTTGGTTGCTGTTCTTCGCTGAATTTATCTTATCGAGGAGGTCAAGCTTCTTCAATAGATCTATTGGTTCTGAAGCCGTACTGGTTAGGATGTTGAAGGTTATTTCTTCTGAGGTGGTGGTTGAGTCTTTCCAAAAGCAATTTCTCCAGTATTTTGCCCAAAGTTGGAAGGAGGGAGACTGGGTGGTAGGATTTAATGCCAGATTTGATTTTCCCTTTCTTTAAGAAAAGGACTATAACTCCAGTTTTCAGTGGGTTAGGGAAGCATTGGAGTGACAGACATTTGTTGTAAAATGTGATGAGAATATCTGGGTTGATACTGAAGATGGTTTTGAGTACAATGAAGTCTGTTCCGTCATAACCAGGTGCTTTTTTAATTGGAACTTTTTGCATGATGCGGGCTATTTCGTTTTTGGTAAAGGCTTCTTCTCTAGCTGTTAGGCTCTGAGGCTGGCGTTGGAAGGGGATAGGGATTTGTGGGTAGAGCTCTTGAAGAATTCTGTTTGCGAAGGACTGAAAGTCGCCTTCTTCCGGCTGGTCCATAATCTTGAAAAGGTCTGATGGGGGAAGATTGTCTTTGACTATGGTTTTATATGGGATTCCGTATGGATTTTTAGTCTGCGTGCAGAAATTTTTCAGGGATGTTCGTTTGGCTCTGAGAGACAGTTTCTTGTAGAGAGCTTGCTTTCGGCTGAAGAGGAGTTGATATCTTGTTTGTTCCGTGCCAGTGGTGTTATTGGCCCTCTTTTGAACCGCTCGCATATCTTTCTTTTTAATGTCTAGCTCTTGTGTCCACTAGGTGACCTTTGTAGATTGTTTGACTTTTTTCAGTTTGTAGGCTTTCTGGCAGCAGCGAAAGATCGCTCTTTGAAGGAAGCTGGTTGTCTCATCCAGCTGCTCCTTTGTGTTGCAATCTAGTAATTGTTGTTGGATTTGGGGAATTTCTTTCCTGAAGTGCATCGAGAATTTTCGGTGGCCTCCGTATGCGGTTTTGAATCTGGTGTACGTGTGGTTTTGTATATTGATTCCCAATTGAGTATGAATATATTTATGGTCACTCGAACTTTCTTTCTAACCTTAAGATTACCATGGAAGGGAAACAAGATTATATTTTCGTAACAGTCTACAAAATGTGAAATTTTTTTTGCAAGTATTGAAAACTGCTTATGCTGCCAATCCTACTTAATTTTTTATCAACTTCATTAGGAATAAGTAATTTATTATGCTAGAATTGTCATTTGAAGTAGCTCTTCGCAAAAAATTTAAATTTTTATTCAGGTTAAACTTTCTGTTCTTTCAAGAGAAAACGCGAGATGAGATTTTGGGTGGCATGCTTAGTTACGTTTCTATTTGACTGTAAATTTATGCCACTGAATTCATTATTCTGAATTTTATCCAACAAATTTTTTCCCCACTTCGAATAGTTTTTATTTATAAACGAAACCAAACGCGCCTTGCTGATAATGTGTCTTAGAATCTGTTTTATATTTCGTTTCATTTTACTAAAATTATTTTTTACATTGCTTTTTATGTTTTGGAAGATTGTTAATAAATATGTGACAGTGTGTTATTTAGCATTATTAAAGTTTTGTTTAAAAGATTATGGCACATAGACTGAGGAAGACAAAATTTATTTCGAATTTTCACAGTCACATGATTTTAATAACTTAGAATTGTTAAGTGAAATATCGAATAAGCTTTCCGACGGCGATCATCTTTATCTCCCACATCACATCAGGCAAAAGCCGAACAATAACTTATTTTCTAGTCAAAGTGTTAGCTAAAATGTAAAGACCGCGTGAGATGTTAAATGACAAGGGCATGTGCACTATGTCCGTCAGTACAATATTGAACTACGTGTTTATATGATATGGGCAATTAAATTTACCGTGTGACTGTGACGTCAAAGAACTAGAACCTATGTTATAATTTACCAAAATTGATGCTCATATTGATCGGGGACGCCTCGTGCATAGCGACTGCGGTACTGCAGCATCTTAACCTTTTCCATTGTGTAAATTTAATAAATTAATTTTATTTCTCATTTAATGCTTAAATCTATCAACAATCTAATGCAATTTTAAATTAAACGATTTCGATCTTCAATTAAACCTCTAGGAAAAACGGAGGCAGAAAGCCAAGTTCCCTATCTTATTTCTTCACAACTTAAAAATAATTTTCAAAGGAGAAAATAACTTAAAGTAAGGGATAACTGAGGATCGTTCCAGCATCGAATTCCGCCTGCGCGCATGCGTAGTTACAGAGAGCAGGCTTTCCCTTCCTTTCTCGACAACATTATTAAGCTGAAGGGGAACTGTCGGGTTTGGCAGCACCAGATGAGCTAGAAAAAGAATTGCAAGCATTTTAGAGAGCTAAAATTTTGTAAATTAAGTAAGAATATGAAGGAAAATTATTGATTAATAAATATTTAATTCAAAGTTATTAGAAAAGAAAAAGTTATAAGTTTATTCATTAAATATAAACTACTCAAAGTTTACGAAAAAAAAAAGATACAAATATGCATCATGAGCAGTAAAGGATTAAAAGTTACAACACTCCCAAGATATCATAACAGGAACCGTCACTGATAATGGTGATAAATTAATGAATAATTTATGGATATATTAATATGAAAAACATGATAAATTTCAACATAAATGAACGGAGAAGTCAACTTTACGTGCAATTTACTATAAGCGGTTTTGTCCGTCACATTGATTATTCTGTATTCTGTCTCAAACGATGCAATTGGGGGACATTCATATACTTCAAAAAGTCAACAGCATTCTTCATTGGGCCTTGACATTCTGAGTGAGCATTTATTTCAAGTATACGGCATTAATTTTTACGCAACTGTTATACAGGATTGAATGAACAGCACAGAATCAAATTTTGATACTGATTCTTAAAACACTTACTATTTTAGAGAACACTTAGATTTCACAAAATCAAACACATGCAATTAAATAAGTGTTTAAACAATGAAAAAGATTTGGTTCTCATTAAAACAATGAAAAGTATTGTTGGAAATTATGTCTAAAATTATATTTAAAAATTTATTAAAATTAGAAACAAAATTTTCCGCAATTTAATTGATGGATAAAATTTCATGCATTTTCAGGTTACTTTGTCTTTGAAATATTGGTTCTTAAGAGAATTGGTATTGTATCGTTTTTAAGTTATTTGCAGTTATATTCAGATCTAAGTTATTATGAAATGTGTTATAAGCAAAAATAATTGTATGTTTGGAAAATGTTTGCTGAAAGTAAGGAACTTTATGAATAAATCAGTATCTTCGTACAATTACTTATCTTTGCGATTTCAAATGACTTTTAAAACTGTTTCTGTTCTTTAATAAATGTTTGAGTTTTTAACATATAAGTGTTGCAGACTTTTAATTTAAAAAAACGGTTTTTTGAAAAAATTAGCTGTTATTATTTAATTAGTATTTTAGCCATTATCTTCCCAAAGATCGTACTAAACAAATCCTTAGAAGAGATAATTATATTACTTTTTGCTGATTGGTAACTGTTTTAGAAGAATTATGTCTATCAATTCAAGTAAATCAATATCAAGTAATGATATTTTAATCGATTATACCAGAGGTATTACCTTAATTACCACTATTTTTAAAAAATGTGTTATTATAAAATTTAATTTGATAAAGTTAATTTGCATTGTTCATAATTAAGATGCGACATTATAAAATTGCTGCGGTTAAATATATTCATTTAAGTGCGGAATACGTAAGAACGAACGAACGATATCTCTGTTTCTGAAGAGTGGAGCTTTTGTTCCTAAATTTGATACACGATTGCAGCGACACTCAATGGACAGATTGGCTGCTCACTGACAACTAGCTACCGCGTTCGAACAGTAACTCCAATTCTGATCGAGATAATTTCTTTTATAATCAGCTAAGCATATCTTAATAAAAGATCCAGTGGGTTATTCAAGTTTTGGAGATTGCAAGATTAATAAATGTTTTAAAATTTATGAACAATACTTTATATTAATGAAAAAATTCCAATATATTAATACATAAAACGTCGTTTTATAAAATTCGACTTTATTTTGTGCAATTTTCTATATTATTTTAAAACCATCATTGTCTTATCCAATGTTATACATTATTTATATATTATGCTAAGTTAAATCGTATATTAATTCCTGAATCATTGTTCATTATAAGCCGATCGAATTCTGTGCTAATTTAAAGATGCTGCTGTAAATAATAAAACACAGATTCATGTTCTAACTTTAAATAAAAATACACGATACGTATTGAAGGGTTTTTCGTGACTACTTGTTTAAACTAAGTAATGGAAACTTTTAAAACACATTTATTTGTTTTCTAAATTTTATTTAACAACCGCAATCATATTGAAAGGTCTAAAAATCAGAATGAAGTTATTGATTAAATAGAAAAAAATTCAAAATAAAATTATTCAATTAATTCTTTCCCAATATGTCAAATCTGTAGTCAATAATACAAAGTGTTTAAATGCTATTCTACAATCTTAAATTGTAAACAGGATGTAAGGAATCATGAACAAATATCGACAAATTGTTCCCTTGGTTTGGCAAGGTTCTAACTGATATTTTCACCGAACTAAGTTAGATCTACATATCTCTTTCAGACGATGTTAGATTTACATTGGTGCACTGACTCTACCTATTATTCCAGTGGTAAATAAACGAACTACTAATGTACGGCGATTCTATCACTGCAGACGATATTTATACTTTTCAGTTTCACAAGGTTCTATTGTCTTTTATTATGTCCACTGATCAGCTGTGTCATTTTTCAAGCAGGCTATGGATGCTTGCTTTAGCGCTACGGGGATTTGTGTTTATAATAAAAGTTTAGCGAAATGTTTTACAATAGAATAAAGTTAAATTTTTTCTCATAGTAACATAGAAAATCAGCTGCGCGATATAGAAAGATTGCCTAATTTATTCAGCGATGCAGGAAGCGAAGAAGAATGGATGGAAAACGAAGTCGAAACAGATAATTAAAAGAATAGAAGAAAAATTATGTCGTCAAGAAGGAAGGTTTCCTTTAAGTACTTTTTTAAGGGAAAGAAAAATACCGGTATGCAAGTCTTTCTACTTAGGAACTTTAGCTATATCGCAAAAGAGAGTGTACACTAAACATTCAACTAAAAATGTGTAAACCAACATGCCAAACGAGGTCTAAAGAGAAAAGAATGGAAGTAGTAGAATAATACCCAAAAGAGACCCAGTTTTAGTACGAGATCACATTAAATATGGGTATGATGCACACAAACCTCAAAAGTGAACATGTCAGGACATAGGAATAAGGAAAAGAAAGACAAAGATTAGCCTATATTGTTATTTGACTGACAAAATAAAATACTGATTCCACATGCTAATAATAGTTATTTTTTAATCTGAGATAATTTAACGTCTATAAATTGACTGCGTACAACACGCCTACAGAACAAGTATATTATGCCTTCTGGAGTGAAAATTTATTCGGCCGTGCTTGTAATGGCATTGCTAGTGTTTTTCACAAAATACAGTAAAATCCCGATTAACTGAACTCGGGTTAACCGAAACCCGGGTTAACCGAAATAAATCTGAAATAAAAAATCCAAAATCACGTACTGTACTGCACGTGGATAATTGAGAAAGTGAGAATGAGCTGGGTTATGCTTAGCCGAGAGGTAAATGCCCGACCTAAAACAGTAATTTTAACTTTAGTAAAGAATCTGTGTAGTTTACAAAGAGAGTTTTGAATTCGTTTTACAATCAAAACATTTCAGATTTGAATACTGCAATTAGATACAAAATAGTAATAGATGTTCATGGCTTAGCCGAAGAAATCGTTATCTGAAACGGATACTCCCTTTTTAGTTCAATTAACCGAGGTTGCACTGTACTGAAAGTGCTAGATGAAGAAAGTGACGTAACTAGGGATTACAATCCGGAAAACCGGATCCGGTAATCCGGCAGATCAGGCATCATTAGACGTATACCGGATATGGCACCAGTTTGCCGGATCCGGTAAATTAAAAAAAATACACGAAGCCCATTTCTTGAAAAAATACTCGCGTTGTTGCAAGAGTAGGCATTTAAATGCGTGGTGTGTACGAGTCGTTTGATGCTGACTCACCCGCTACACATATAGACATTCTTATTGTTCAATTGATAGATGAATTATGTTTATGCTGCATTTCCGAGTACGAGAATGATTTAAGTAGATAATTAGACTTAGAAATGAATTGAGTAACGATCCATATTTCTGATTTTTCTTTATAATACGACTTTCTGCTTACGTAGTGACCGAAATAACGTTTTAAATTGTAAGTATGTAACTATTTGTATTGCATTGCAGGTACTAGTCTAAAAGTTCTAAAACAAACATGTCACTTTTGAAACCAATTCAAAATGAAAACAGGAATATTAATATACTTGCAGAATAATAAAAAATATGATACTGATACAAGACGAACTGATGATACATTTACTATGCCGAAAAAAAAGTTGTAAGACTAGAAATGAAAAATATCTTAGAAACAGTTGTTCAAGATGATAGCTTTAAAGAAAACGTAGATAATGTAATAGAAAATAACTTAGATTCATCGTCATTGAAAAATGATTTGACATTGCAGAAAGAATTACAGATGCAAATCCAGCAAGATATGAAAACCTAGAGGATAATTACCAAAAAAAGAGAAAGATTATGAGAAAACATTAAGAAAGGAAATGACTGCATGTGAAAGTGAAGGAGTTCAAAGGAAAATACTTGTATTCTATTCATGAGTATTTGTTGACAATAAAACCGACAAGTGTAGAAGCAGAAAGGGCTTTCTAGGCCGCTGGTTATATTTGGAGCTCTGTAAGAAGTCGATGGGCAGATGACACAATTAACACTATTTGTTTCCTACGATAATTTTTTCAAAACCAAAGTGAGTTTTTTTTAATTGTTTTACTTAAAATGATAATTTAAAGTAAGTATATTAAAAAATACGAAAAGTTTTAAACTCGTTAATTTGATAATTGTGCCATTGATCAAACAGATTCATGATGACTGTCATAATTCTAAGAATGAGACCGTGTCTAAAATACCTAATTATTGTGATCTCAGTTGATAAGCTTGATTTAGTTAGATTTAATATAAGTTACTTACATAATATAAGTTGCATTACAAGTTATCATTGATGTCATTTGTGAAATCTAGTAAGTGAAACTGAACTTAGCCGCCCGTCATTATCTAATTATTGCTAAACTAATATAACAATTTAACTAGTTACACTGCACTAAATTTTTATTGTTGATTCATACGTAAATGTTGATTAATTATAACAGTGTAAATAAAGTTGATTTCATAAGAAATTAACGCTTTTTTATAAACTTTGTAATACACTCACTTTATCATCTTTTATACAGTTGATTTTGGAATGAAAAGGCAAAATAGTTTTGATGTGACCAATCCGGTCGGATCCGACCGGATTGAAATTGGTGCCGGATTGCAATCCCTAGACGTAACTAAGTCGCTAACATGGCAGTATTAGTTTATTATTCAAAATCGAAATTCACTTATTTCAAATTCAGTTCTCCATTATTTCGGGGATAATCCTCAAGTAAAATTAATTACAATGAAATCTTCCTTTCCAGGACATTCATGCATTCGAGAAGTTGATAGCGTTCACAGCAACATTGAAAAAGCCATGAACAAAACTGACTTCTATTCTCGAATTGGATGAATTAGAATTTTAAAGCAAATCTTTCCAAGAAACCCATATCGTGTCATGATTTTAAAGATTTTCAAGAAACAGAAAAAATTTTAAGTTATAAGATTATGCTATTCACTAGAGTGACAGTTTTGAAATTTACCCTACACTGGGTGAATTTCAAAACATTGCACAACAAATTTGAACCAGATAATTTCGAAAATATCAAGTTTGCTGAGACAGCTTTCAGCGATTCGAAAAAGCATACCAACCAGAAAAAAAGACCACAGAAAATTGCAGTTTTAGTGTGTTCCAAATAACACCTACGGTTCAAAATGTTACAAAAGAAATAAGTGTTAGAAAAAGAAAGATATAAAAACAGAATTGCCCTTTATGACAATACAGTATAGGGAATATCATTATGCTATATTATATTTTTCATAAACCTACTATTATTGCTATTCCTTTTTCTTTATACAAAATGTTATTTTACTTTTTTACCATTAAGTTTTGAATTTAGTTAGAAGTTTGTACCACACCATCGTAATTTATACAAAAAAGTGTTACTTTGACAGAGTTATTTGCGCAGTTACAACTATATATCTTTCCCGAAAGCTATTCCTGTTTTGAACAAGATTCTAACTGCATTTTTCTATGTTCAAAAATAAAGGAATGAAATATAATTTTTTCAAATAAACTATGGAACCATTAAATTAAAGCTTTTTAATGTAATTATTAAGAAATAAATTAAATTAGATCATAAATAAAAAAGTTGTAATCGGTGAAAACTTTAAACTCGTTTTTCTCAAAACAGAATTGGACGCAGTTAGAACCAGAAGCGGCCCGAGGTAAAATTACCAACCGGGCAAGACAACAATATGGCGCCCCCCACCAACCATTGTATTTTTTAAAATTTTATAATGTCTGCATTCTAAATGTGAAACAGAATTTTATTTAGAAAAATGCATATTAATATGGCCCCTTGACTTAATAATATTATGGTGAAAATGTTTATACTTCAGCTGTAATTAAGATTATATTTGGTCTTATTGAAATCAAAATAATATATTCAACAAATTTTTAAAACATTTGATTTTATTTCTTTAGTCTATTAAAACATTTTTTCCCCTTTACACTCCCGTTTTCGCGCCACCCGAACTTTGGCGCCACGGGCAGTTGCACAGTTTGCCCTGCCCTCGGGCCGCCTGTAGTTAGAACCTTATAAAATCAAGGCGCCGAAATGTTCGGTATGCCACTGTTTGCTACGTTGGGAAAGTATTATGGAATATATTGTTAAAAAATTTGCAAAACTAGCCTTAAATATTGATGATAGCCTTCGTAATCAAGTGACCAAGGTCGGGGATTACTAGACCAGCAAATTTCTTTAGGAGTGGGCAAGAAAAAAATGGCAGGACAATATAGTTTATTATAAACGTCAATAAGGGCTCAGAAATTATTACTTAAAAATTCTTTAATACTATTGTGAAGAATAAAGCAATTAATACATTTTTAAAATTTCCACATAATCTGGTTTGAACCAGCATAAACTGATTATTTTAAACAATAATACTATTATCACTTAGTTCATTAATAATTAACTATTGTTTTAAAATATTATACTATTATTTAAAAATAGGATCGGATAGAAACTTCAGTCGTGTCTAAGCTCTTCATAATTTTAGACTAAGGATTGTTTTCAATACTGTTCAAAAGTTTTATACATTTTAAAAATCCGTTGCCTAAAAGATTGGAAATATTTCTTAATTTTAATCATAAGCACATACTAATAAGATTAAAACCCTTAACTGACACTCAATGGCCGCCAGGAGTCCTCTTATGAATAATATCAAAGGGCTTTATGTAGCTAACTGACATGTGTGAAAACCTTGATTTTGAATCTAAGACTAAATTAATGCCAAAGGTTTTAATGGTTTTGCATTTAACGAATTTCGATTTTTTAAGTGTGTTAGTCGTATGGTATGACATCATTAGACTTGCGAACGACGTCATCAATATGCTGCGAAGTGCAACAGAAAATATCAGATCTTCTGTCTACCCCTTAATCTCTCTCATCAAATTTATCAAAAAATGTATAATCGCGAAAAAAACCCGATCAACCCAGCATTATTTTGCCGTCGTTAATAGTATTAAAAAATCAAAAGATGCCATTTTACTGGAAACAAAGTATGCGAAAAGAATTTAAGGTTAAAATTTTCATAAAAGGTCATTTACATATTTAAAATTACAGCAACTTCAAAATTTTCAATGACGTCGCCCTTTTTTGACGCCATAAAAAATTCCTCTTGAAACAATACCCAAAGATTTTAATTTCGGTTAATATAACATGAAAAGATAGGGAGATATTCGACATTTTGCGTTCTCGCTGTAAAAGGGGTCGTCTCCACATGTAAATAGCGAAGTTCTCTTATAACGTTTCAATGTACCAGTTGAATTCAAAATTGAATCCATTATAAGAAATTACAAAGCAAAGAATAATTCTGACAACATAAAAAGGAGAGGAAACCAAATAAAACATTTGTGAAATTAAAGTTGCGAATCATTTCGAGCTGAAAATTTTGAAATTTTTATTAAAACGCCCGTTTTTGCCGTAAAAGTAGAGAGAAGGTTTTCCGAATTAAAATTTATTAAAAGTTATTTCAGACGCACCATGCTACAAGAACTTTTATTTGGGCTTTCAATAACTTCAATTGGACAAGAAATCCTGAAACTGTCTATGCTACCGAAAACATGAGAGAATTTTCATCATTGTATTACTTGTGTACTATTTTATTTGTATTACATTCTTTGAAACAATATGTTTTTATTAAACTGTTTCTATAATAAAAAGTTTCTTGATATTTTCATAAATATTGTTGATGTTCATAATAACTTCACGAGTTTCCATCGTAAATTTCGTTTTACGATGTTATTACGTTTGTTATGTCAAACCGTTTTCATTGTATAAACAAATATTTAATTGCGTGTTTCTCTTCGATAGTTCAAAGCTAAGATAATATCCTATTGGATTTTACTTTCTTTTTTTATTTGATCAATTTTTCTGTGAAATCTGTAAAGTAAGTCCTCAAGATAGTAAGGAAGGATCCAGATAAGGAAATAATCCAGTAAACTGAACGATTATGGTTGCTATGTTTTAATTTATTTTATCAGTATGTTTTACGCCAATTAACATGCTGCTGGACGTAAAACGGACCGCTGTATTTCGATATTGAAAACAAATTTGTTAAATTAAAGGTCACATCGATTACGTACAATTAGATGTCACTTGACACGAACTTGATTCCATTAAAGACTTTCATGTACACGCGGAAAAGAACAAGTGTAAGACTACGAAAAGTGTACAAGTGTAAGAAAAAAAGCGGGCTAAATGCCTATCGCAAATTGAAGTTTAAAATTACTTTGTTAATGGAGCCATGAATATCAAATTATGCATAAGAGAGTCAGTTGAGATTATATTCCCAGCGAGCAAGCTGGTCGCCGAAGAAGGCTCATATTCAATATGTGCCTATGAACAACATTTCAATCACTTTTCGTATTAGGGCCATTTTTATAGCTTTAGCCGCAGTTATTAATATTTAAACCTTATTTATAGTAAATATTTTAATATTAATTTTGGTAATCCTATCCTGGTGCGACGGAAATTTCAGCGAAACCCAAAAAGTCACTTTCATTCACTCAATCATGGGCTTTGCAAACTGTAAAATTCCGAACAGTTGTTTCTAACTGTTCATGATGGCTTACATTCGGTTTATAATATAAGATTATAGAAAAATATTTATAAGCTTTTGCATTATTGACTATAGATTTGACGATATGGAAAAAATAAATAGAATTAATTAGTTTTTTGTGTTTTTTTCCCAAATACTGAGTCGCTCGATTCTAATTCTAAGATCTTTTGACTTTTAGACTCAACAGGCAAATGAAAGTCAGCATCAGGGGCGGCTCCTCCATTAGGGCTTCAGAGCAGCAACACCCTCTGAAATTGTTTTAAAAGCTTGCATTTTAGTTGTTATTCTTATTTCCTTATTTTCCTATCCGAGATTTCGATGATCACTGAAAATGGGGAAAAATGTAACAAAAATAAAAGGAGACAGAAAATGAATCAGCATGTAAGAGAGACACAAGTCGGTGCTCCAAAGCTGGAAAAACAGACTTTTCTGCATTTGAATTTACGTGTACCTGGTCTGCGTTCCGCAGAGCTATGGTTGGCGCGAGCTCAATAAAAGAGAAAGATGCTCCTTATTTTTTCTTTTCTCGCTCTCATCAAAAGTTTATCCTCGCTTCCTCTTTTTGTTTTTCTTCGATTTTTCTCGTGGGGCGTTTATAGGTTTCTGATTCGCTTCATGTTGCTTCGATAGAAACATGTTTGGTTTTTTCAATATTCGGTTTCTTTTATCGTACCAGGATATACCGTACACATAAGTTTTTACCCTTGCTATTATGATTTCATATTTGTATTTTTGCAGCAACCGACATCCCTATATCGGACATTTAGAAAAATAATGCAATCTTAAAACTTTTAGCTTCGCATATTCACCAACTTTCAGATTTTGATAATTCATTCAATTCAAATACAGTACTAATTTGTTTTAACCACCTTAGATATAAAATTCCAAGCTTTAAGTCAAATGCGTAAGCAACACATTGCGGAGATGAAAGTGGAAAATTTAAAAATTTTAAATATAAAATGTTTGAACTAAATTAGTGGTAGCAATTTTATAAACACATCTGAATGCTTGATTTTAAATATTTGAATCTGAAATGTCAACAACATTATTCGAAATCATCTGTAACTTACATTAATTAAAATTTCGCGTTCAGGTCAATCAGTTTATTCTGGCTATCAAATATCAAGAGTTAAGAAAGGTACTTTAAGACATTTAAGTGTTCATTCGGAAATTATCTGACTCCTTCAGCTCGTTTAATGAGTCATAAGAACAAGCTGAATATTTCATCTTGCTTCTCCGTGATTTTTGAAACAACACATAGTATATTTTGAAACGACATAGTGAATATAGAAAATGCAATTTCAAAGCCCAGGAGGCGATTCCAAAATTGTTGTTTCGGTGGGTATTTGCAGTAGCATGTATCAGTATTCAAGAACAGAAATCCAAAAAACTTTGTTGTAAAAGTTGGCAAGGGACAGTAATATGGTTTACAAGCCTTTAAATAATGTAAAAAGAATTAAATACAAATAATAACTAAAAAACCCAGAATGAATTACAGAACGTATCTTTACGATGTATATTCATGCTTTCGAAAAAATAAATAAATGAAACCGAAATAAGGCACATTAACAATTTTTAAAGTAGGAGCTGTATTACAAACTTTGAAGAATTTATTTTATAGTTTTGTTTGTTTCTGAGTTGAAAAACAGTCACTGATAATAACAATACATGTTATTGAATGTACTACTGTTACAACAATTATAAAGTTTATGTCATGTTTATGAATCAAAATCTTCTTTTAATCTCAAACACGTGTTTTTCTGTTACCCATAGGATTTAATCCGATTGCATTGAATATGAAGACCGCTGAGTGATAATTTGAGAGAGAAGTGATATCAGTGGCAACTCGCCCATTAGGGCTGCAGTGCTGCAGCACCCCTCATATTATTCTGAAAGCTCGTTTTTCGTTTTTATTCTTATTTGCTTACTTTCCCCTTCTGAGAGTTCGATGATCAAGGAAAATGGATAAAAAAGTAACGGAAACATGAAAAGTAGACAGAAAAGTGTAAAAAAGTAAGAGTTACACAAGTCGGGGTTGCAAAGCTGGTAGGCCTTAAAAGTAGCAAAGTTCGCAAACTGTTCACAGCTGAGCAATGAATAGAGAGGAAGGAAAACAAACTTTTCTCCTTTGAATTTAGGTACCAGAGCTGCATTGCGCCCAGCTCTGGTTAGCGCGGGGCCAACTAAAAGAGGAAGATGCTCTTTTTTTCTCTCTTCCACCAAAAGTAAATCTTCATTGCCTCGTAATTTTGTTCTTCGTTTTTTCTCTTAGGTTATTTATGGGTTTCGGTTCCGCTTCAAGTTGTTTCGATAGAAACATGTGTGATTTATTAAATATTCCTTTTCTTTTATTAGAAGTCTTTCTAGGAAAAATAGTAATTAGTTAAATTTCTAAAATATTATTCAAATGAATTTTTTTTATGAGGAGAGATAAATATCTTTTTTATTAGAGGTGAGAAAATTAATGTTGCAGATGTTCAAAACATATTTTCATAGCTTTTACTGAGTGAAAAATTAATATAAAAATGCAGATCGCGTTATACAGGATTAGAACATTATTCAAACGTCTTCAAATAGGAAAACCCAATAATAGGTATGTAGTGGAGCTGGAACGTTGTTCGGGCACTACTTTTTATGTAGAAATAAAAAGAAATTTCGCGAAAACTTAGAAGTCTATAGTGAAGAGCAGGGTGAAAGATTTCACCAGGATGTCCGTGGTATCGAGAGACGATACCAAGGAAGATGGAACGTCAACAACGCTGATTACTGTTGGATGCCAATGCGGGAAACTGAAGATGGAAAGCGAAAGCGTCTTCGGAGGATCGTCAAAGAGAAGACAAAAAGAGTAGTAAACATGTAGTGTTAAATATGTCATGAAGGAATAGTTTTTTGTTTCTTTTTTCTAATTATAAAAAAAATCATACATAGTTAATTGTAATAAAATATTGATTTTTTCTCATCGCAGTTTTACTTTGTTATTGTAAACTCCCCTTGTTTTGCGAAAAAACTGTACGTGACGAAGGGAAATGGAGGTCATTTTTGTGTTCAGCACCCTAAAAAACATAAAATTTATCAAAAATATCCCATGCAGCTGAAAAAAGATTTTTTTGCAGACCTGTGTTATGAATAATTACCAACAAATGTTCGGTATTCCACTGTTTTCTGCTTTAGAAAATTATTATGGAATATATTATTAGAATTTTTTTTTTGTAAATTTTCTAATAATAATCTTAAATGTTGATAATAGCCTTCGTGATCAAGTGACTAATGATGAAGAACACTAGACCAACAATCTTCTTTAAAAGCAGACAAGAGAAAAAATGTTAGGACAATATAGTTTATTATAAAACTCAACAAGGACTTGGAGATTATTATTTAAAAAATTGTTTAATGCTAATGCGGTGAATGAAGCAATGTGTGTGTGTGAATGCATTTCTAAAATTTCCTCATAATCTAGTACAAGCCAACATGTACCGAATATTTTATTATTTTAAACGATTATACTATTATTGTTTAATTAATTATTAATTAACTATCATTTAAAAATATTCTATTATTTTAAAATTCAGGCTGTATAGAACCTTTAGTCGGGTCTTAGTTTGTTCTCCACTATTTTAGACTAATATTTTTTCAATACTGTTAAAAATGTTTTATGTTTTTTTAATTCTTAAGAGATCGGAAATATTAATAATAAAACCATTAACTGACACTCAAGAACAGCCAAGAGTCTTCTTATAAATAATATCAAAGATGTCTATGTAGCTAACTGGGTGAGCATGATTCCCCGCCAATCAAATGTAGCGCCCTCAAGTAGCCCAATGTTAAAATCTTTCAGTATGAATGTAATACTCATCATGTAAACAGCTTCGCCCGTGTGCGGACAACATATCAACTCCCCTTCAGCGGAGAAATAAATAATAGTTTGAAAATCAAAAAGAGGTCCGTTGTATATTTATACAATCCTCTCCAACATGTGTGTAAAACATGATTTTTGACTCTAAACTTAGTTTTTGCATTTAAGGAATTTCTATTTTTTATGTGGCTTAGTCATATAGTATGAGATCATTAGACGTGTAAATGGTATCAGCAAAGTGCTACAAAGAACATCACAAAATAACACATCCTCTTTGGGCCTCTTAATCGTTCTTATAAAATTTATTAAAAAATGCAGAAATGATAAATATATAAACCTCAATGATTTCGTAAATAATGAGCATGAGACGTACCAGCAGTTGAATTGAAAACCGAATCCTTTATAAGAAAGTACTAAGGAAGGATAATTTTGACCCCAAAAAAGAAGAAGAAACCAAACAAAGCAAGCAATGTCAATTTAAAGTTGCGAATCAGAAAATTTTACTAACACACACCCGTTTCTGTTGTAAGTGTAGAGATAAGTTTATCCGAATTAAAATTAATTAAGAGTTATTTGAGATCTTCTATGTCACAAGAAATTTGTTGGGCTTTAAATAACTTCAATTGGGGAGGAAGTCCTAAAATTGTCAAACTTACTGAAAAGATTGGCGAGTTCTCAACATTGTATTATTTTCGTACTATTTTATTTGCATTATATTCTTTTACAAAATGTCTTTTTATGAAACTGTTTCAATAGTAAACAATTTTGTGGAATTTTTCATAAATATTATTGATATTAATAAAAAAATTCACGGGTTTCTATCGTAAAGACATTTTTTTTATTTGTCACAGACCCAGTAGTGTAAAGGAAGCCGCCATTGTGCCGTTTCATTTCAGCTGCCCGTCACCCTATAATACTTTCATTCGTTTTCTAAAGCAGTGTATTAAAAATTGAAAACTTTCTCAATTTTTTAAATGTAAAAAATAAATTAAAGAAAATTTTTTCCTATTTAGAGGAAGACATGCATTTAACGAATAGGCGACGTGTTTTATTAATTCATCAGTTAAATTCTGAATATATAGCAAGTGCCGATTATAAGACTTTATTTTCTTGAAAAGACGTCTTCTTATGTACTCGTTAATGCAAAATTAGTAAAAGTATTTCTTCATATCACAACTGATTAATCTCTTTATACTAAATAAAACGTGAATTTGCACGGGGCCCGCCCGCCCGTTCGCCGAATTTGGACCGGAATCATAATTTCAAATCTATTAAATATTTGGGCAGTAAAATAGGCAAAATACGTTGTAACGATGTCAATGGGGTACATGAAATCATTTTCAAGAGGCGGCGCTACTTGGTTACAGTTAGAGAACAAGAGTTTAGATTTAGGTACCATCCATTAATTATTTTAACAAAAGATAATAAGCACCATAGCTTTTTAAAATTAAATAGGAAAAGAATATGCTACTATATCTTCAGATAGGGAATTTCTTTGGACACAATTTACTATAATCATTTAATTAAAATCGGACAAAAATAAATTTAGGAGAATTTTTTGTTGTCCAAAGGTTGCCTAGATTGGATCGCAAACAGTTGCCTAAACTGAACTATTTGAATCAATAAGATTATTATTTTATTCAACAGGGAATAGCTCAGAAAGGAGTTTATCACCACTATCAGTCCTCAATAAGTTAAATTGGAACAAGTCAACGCAAAAAATAATAAATGTAAACTAAATCCATCAAATGTTAGATAGAAAAGTATAAAATCTTAGGATACGTATCATTTGTGAGGGAGCAAAGCTAGATGAGTAAGTGTTACTGTGCATAAAATGTCATGCTTTGGTTCGTGCATTGTGTGCTGGTGTGAATTTGAGAATGAAATAAATAAAAAATTAAGGTATAAGCTTTTATTCAAAATTGCACTTTAAAGGAGAAAGTACGTTTGCATATTATAATTTCTTGAAAATGAACTAAAAAGTAAAAAATAATTTTTCTGATTACAATAAAATGCATACTTCGAATAAAAGCGTGGGCGCCTTTACCTTCTAGGAATATTACATTTGTTTAAGGAAATATATACAAAATATAAGGTGCTATATAAGGCGCCCACGCTTTTATTTGAACCATGCATTTTATTGTAATCATAAAAATTATTTTTTACTTTTGAGTTCAATCAGAGTTTTACAAGAGTAAGTATGGGATTACTGGCAGCAGTCAGGCCTGGACCCCTGACCTTGACAACCATCTTCGCAACTTGGCGACGAAATATGGGATCTCAGAGGTGCTGGAATTTTCTCGATATCTCTATTAGGAGAGGAGATACGCTTGAATGTACTAGATGATTCTCTGTGACGTCATGGCTTACAGGGGGAGACTATATAAGGAGTGCTCTTGAATCACGGGGAGTGAATGCTGATCGACTTTGAACGTGTTGATTGAATGGGATTGCCTTGAAGTGCGAACGTCTTTGGAATCTCCCTTTGGAGTTCAATCCGAGAAAGATGGTAAGCAGTTAGACGACGACAGGTATTGAGTGGTGTGTGTTGATCAACTGGAACGACTTTGGAGTTCCGTCTGCAGTGCGAGCTAGAAAGCTAGTGAGCTGAATGTATGTACAATTACATTTTTGAAACGATTTAATGATATTAACTTTCTGAAATATAAATCCGTAATATATTACGTGATAAGTTACATTTATCATCAAAAATGTAATAGAAAAAAGAGAATCGATCTAACTTTCTCTTTTTGCTTTCAGTGCTAAACGGTTGGCGCACACGAAGTAAAAAAATCTATTTCTGGTTGTTTGCGAATTCTAATAGAAAGTAAACCCAAGACGCGTAGAAACACGAGCTACGTCATTCATCGGTTCAGCGTCGGAAGTATAGCATATTCTCTGTTAGCTTCGTGGTGTTCTTACAACCCTAAGTACGTGAGGTTACCACCTTCCAAACTTTAGCATCAAATATAGGGCTAAAATTTTAACATCATTTTGTTAGGTTTAAAAAAGGTATAGATTGCAATTTTTTTGCATAATATTATATTGTCTCCGGAAACCCACCACTGTGCTAAATTTCAAAGCAGTAGCTCGATTAGAAGTGGGTAAGAAATCGATCTCAAGATTTAAGGACACGACAGTCAAGTTGAATAAAAGTTTATAAAAAATGCTTTAATTATGCATAAAGAAATTGGTGTTCCGATCAGGGCAACCAGTGTCACAATCTAGGCAACAGGATTCCTTGATTTTGAACATGACACATATTTTTCAAACTGATTTCTTTTCTTTTTTAAGGAGTATTACATAAAAAGATTATTACATTATTTTGAGGAAAGATAAACTCAAAAAATTACTATCTGTTTTTTTTAAATTAATTCCCAATACTGTATATTAAAAAATGTTCAGCAAATTTGGAGACTCTCCCCTCTGTATTAGAATATTTTGATTAAACATTTATTATTAAATTAAATGCATTATAATTATCACCTTAAATAAAATGTTATATTAAATTCCATTTTCTTTGCTTTTTTACTTTTAAGATCGTCAATAATTCGATCTAAGTTAATTCCTTCCGACAAATGTTTCTCTGTTGCAATTAAATCTAAATTACTCAATCCCTCTTGGCACATTGACGATTTTAAGATTTAATTGTTTTTATTTAAAGAACTTTCTTTCGCCTGTTGCGACTGTGAATGGCAAGGTTAAATATATTCCTACGGCTACAGAAATATTATAAAAACGAAGAAATTGTTTGCTGTAATAAATTACAAATGATTAAAGATCAATAATATCATCATTAATGATTTTGTACATGAATAATTCATTATATAAGTCATCACTCTCAACAACCTTAGATATTTAATTAGAAATTTGGTAGGAAATATCAAGTCTTCAGTTTTTTAAGTCATCTTCGGACATATTCTTGAATTCAGTTAGAATTTTAAATAATGTGTTATATTCGTTTAAGGAGTTACACTCCTCTAGAATGAAATTTAAAGCTTTATCCAAAATTTTTAAAATAAAATTCAAATTAAAATAAAACTTTCGCCCCTTCGATCTGCTTCATAAGTGCATTCATACTCGAAAAGACGAACTTTCATTCTGTGCTTTTTGAAGAGAAATTGTATGTTAAAATCATGATTAATGGCCAATGCTGTAGCATCATTTATATATTTGTAAAAGGCCGTTTTAGATCTAAATGGATTAGGAAATTAGAATTTTTGTTGAGGAGCTTGACGAACTTATTATTGTTGACTTTAGCAGTTTTTTAGCAATATTAACGTCAGTCAGGATATCAAAACAGAACAAATGAACTTGAAAGTGGAAAAGTTGCACCGTAAAGAAATTGTTGCATTTTTAGATTTTATATCTCTGGAGTCAAAACTTCTACCATCATATTAAAAATTTTTATTGCCTAATTTAATTTCAGCGAGCCTGTTTTTAGTTGAAGGCCGCCGCCTTCATGCATACACGCTTTGGACACTCGTTAGAACCAGGATTGCTTTGTCATAGGACTTAATTAGCTGTGTAAATTTTTGCGGCAATAATTTTTCAGTTAAAGATTTTTATTAGCATGTTTTCGTAAATTTTTAAAAACTTTCTATGTAATTAGTGGTAATAGAAATCTATATTTAATTATAAAAAGTATTTAGTATTATTTTTGTGGGGCAGAACTGCTATTAACTAATCCGACGGTAGAGGACGCTGTATGAGAAATTTTCCTGGAGTGAAAATTTTCAGATCATATGCTAAGTTTCACAGATTTAACTCTTTGCGATTTTCAGTTTTCGGGCTCAAATGGACACGGACGAATAGACAGACAGTTTTCGCCCAAAATTTTATAAAAATCTGTGAGACAGATCACCTATAAAATTTCACCAGTCTATATCACTGTGTTTTAGAGTTACCATGCTTACAAACCGACAGACATAATTTCAAAAATGCGTTTTTTGTACTCGAGGAGTTTTAAAAATTGTAAAGTCATCAGATTCGTTTTCTTTTCCCGTACCAGGATGTACCGTACACTTAAGTTTTACCCCTGTTATTATGATCTCATATATATATTTTGCAGTAACCGCTATCTCTATATCAGACGTAAAGAATAATAATCCAATCTTAGAACAATCAGGTTCGTATATTGTAACTGTCAGGTTTTGATAATTGATCCTTTTCAAAAGACAACCTCATTTTTATTTACCAGCCTAGATATAAAAATCAAAGCTATAAATAAAACGCATTAGACGTGAATAGCACAGCAGTTCTGTAATAATTTGAAACTCTAAATAGAAATTGTTCGAATTAAAAAAGTGGTAGCAATTCCGTAAACACATCTTAAATATTTGAAATGTCTGAACATATTCCAAATCTTTTGCACTTTGCATCAACTGTAATTCCGTATTCTGGCTAACAAATATCAAGAGTTGAGAAAGGTAGAGACATTTAAGTGTTCAGTCGGAAATGATCTGACTTTTTCAGCTCGTTAAAGTGCTATAAGAACCAGCTGAATATTTCAATCCTTTCCGTGACTTTTGAAACAGCATATTACGCACGTAGTCGTATTTAATAGCACATAGTGTATTCTGAAACGACATACTGTATCTAGAAATGGCCGTTTCAAAGTCTAGGCGGCGCTTTTATAAAATGTCATTTCGGTGGGTATTTGTAGTAGCATGAATCGGTAGTAAAAACAGAAATTCAACAAACTTTATTGTAAATGCTTGGCAAGGGACAGTAAAATATTTTACAAGCCTTTAAATAGTGTAAAAAGAATTGAATACAATTAATAACCGAAAAAAACATAAAGAATTACAGAACTCATCTCTACAAGGGATATTCATGCTTTGGAAAAACTAAACAAATGAAACCGAAATAAAGGACATTAATAGTTTTTAACATAGGGGCTATATTTCAAACCTTGAAATATTTCTTTTATAGTTCTGTTAGTTTCTGAGATGAAAAGGAGTGACTGATAAGACCAGCGATGCAGTCACAAAATACGAAGAGACTGGTCGCTCTAAAAGTAGTGCCAGAACGCTTTTACATGGGTGACAAAAATCGCTTTCTCTAAGGACGTCTTCACAGATTTTTCTTATTTCTTTCTTGTGAAAAAAAAGTAGTGTCGGCACGGCGTTCCGGTGATTTCCGGCTCCACTACCACAATTCAGTAAACGTTAATGAAAGTACTACGATTAGAAAAATTATAAAGTTTAGTTTATGATTATGAATAAAAATCTTCTTTTAGAAATTATCTCAAATATTTGATTCTTTTGTTAACTTCAGGATATAAACAAATTGCATTGAATATGAAGAGCGCTAAGTGATAATTTTAGAGAGAGGTGATATCTGTGGCAGCTCGTCCATTAGGGCTGCAGTGCTGTTGTACCCCCCAAAAAATATTATGGAAGCATTTATTTTCGTTTTTGTTCTTATTTGCTTACTTTCCCATTCTGAGAGTCCGATGATCAAGGAAAATAGATGAAAAGTAATAAAAACATGAAAAGATGACAGGAAAAGAATCAAAAAGTAAGTTCGAAACAAATCGGGGCTGCAAAGCTGGTAGACCTCAAAAGTAGTGATATTCACTCACTGCGCTCAGCTAAGCAATGAAGCCGCGGAAAAAAAGGAACCCCCTTCTTCTTTGAAATAATAAGTACCAGAGCTGCATTGCGCCCAGCTATCGTTAGCGCAGGAGCAACTAAAAGAGGTATATGCTCTTTTCTCCCACCAAAAGTTCATCTTCATTGCCTCGTAATTTTTTCTTCCTTTTCTCTCTTGGGTTATTTATTGGTTTCTGTTTTGTTTCAAGTTGTCTCGATAGAAACTTGTTTGGTTTATTAAATACTCCTTTTCATTTGTATTTTGTAAATTTGTTAGAAATCACTCTTCGAGAAAAGGTAGTTAGATAAATTTCTAAAATTTTATTGAGATGAAATTTTTTTCAGGAGAGATCAATATCATTATCATTAGAGGAAATTAAAAAAAAAACATTAATTTTGCAGATGTTCAAGACATATTTTCATAGCTTTTACTGTGTGAAAAATTAATAAAAAAATGCAGAGCACGTTATGCAGGATTAGGATATTATTTAAACTTCTTCAAGTAGGAAAACACAGTAACAAGAGGGTAATTTAGCTGAAATGTTGTTCCGGCACGACGATTTTTACGAGATATAAACAACAAAAAATTGCACAAGTTTCCATAAAAGATGGCGATTTTTGTCACCCAGATTAGAATGCTCCAGCACTACTTGTTTTTTCAATACAACACTGCCCAGTACCAGCTAAACTTTTGGAATCCCTGCTTGTTTCTCTGCTTAAGAGCAACGACTGGGTAGCAAACAGTTGAAAAAGCTTTAAAAAGTTTTCAAGATTTGGTTGAAATAATTTGTCTTTTTCTGCACTGTATCTGGCGACCCTGTTTTGTTATCTATTAACTGGAATTTTTTGCTCCGCGGGATTTGGCGCTCTTTTGTGAAGACTTGTGTAAAATTTAAACTTGGATTTGCATCTCAGTAAATCCATGGATTCCCAGAAATTTAGAGAATAATAAAGTCGCGGGGAGAAAAGGAGCCACCCAGCATTATTCTGCGCTCCTTGATTGTATTTAAAAAAAAGTTACCTATTTTCAGGAAAAAACGTTTACTAAAAGATTCTATGGATAAAAACTTCTAAAAGGTTCTTCTAAACATTTAAAATTGCACTAACTTCAAAATTTTCAATAGCAATACTCATTTTTGATGTGATAAATATATTTCTCATGAAAAAATACCCTAAGAAATAAATTTTGGTTAATATGCCATGAGTAGATCGGAAGATATTTGACATTTTGAACTCTAAAATATAATTGGATTGTCTCCAAATTTAGATAGAGAATTTCTATACTAACATTTAAATAACGGTAGTAGCAATTTCATCTATTTCGCGCATTAACTGCTATTTTCAAAGTAATGATCTACATTTTACAATTTTGTATAATTTTCACCTTCGACTGAATAGATTTTGATCACAAAGTGCTAAAATTTTAATAATACATAATTATTTACATAGCCTTTTTTGTTTATTGTCCTTATTTATATTATAATTGTTAATGTCTCTTATTTCTGATTCATTTATTTAGTTTTTCCAAAGCATGAACATCCATTGTAAAGTTTAATTCTGTAATGCATTCTGTTTTTTGAGTTATACGTATATTTTTTGAGTTATTATATGTTTTTAGTTAACATATATTACTTCCAGAAATGTATTTAATCACGCGAACAATAATCTCAGCATTTGTTGTAGATGCTTCGATACGACCGTCTTTGGACATGTTGCACCACTCTGCGATAAACTTACGCGATAGCGATATTGCATTTTCACAATATAAGTCGCGGAATTGACGTTAAACTTCCGTTGATTATAACTTTGTGCCTACAGAAAACGAATCACTGCACGCATTTCCAATTTGGACGTCACCGACAACTACAGAAACATATTCAGGGCTGATTGGCAAGCAAATTGAAGCTGCCGGGTCCAAGCCGCTACATACGCGCTGCAGATAAAAGCTTCAAGGAACATTCATGCCAAATTCGAAGAAAATCGAACAACGCGTATGGTCCTGACCGCAAGGGCTATTTCATCCAAAGGACTAATTAGGCTGTAGCCCAGGGGTGCCACTGATGCAAAGGCGCCTAAAGATTTAGTACGCCGATTTTTGAACCAAAAAATATTAAAAATAATTTTAAATATGCTAAAAGTTAAAATATGATTAGGGCTTGCACCAAGACAACCACCGATCTTGTATTGTTGCATAAACATATATATCTTAATCTATAATTTAAATGCATATTTTTGTGTCAAATAAATAATTAGAGAATGTTAAATAAAATACAAAGTGCTAATATATAATTTATTATATTAATTTAAATTTAACTATATTTTTTATATTTAATAAATATATAGAGCAGAGTTAAAAAAATACTTTTTACATAATGTAATGTTTAAAAGCAATCAAGTCTACGATCAAGTGTGGCGGAAGCTTGCAAAATCTTAATTTGAAATTTCACGGATTTGCAAAATTGTTAGGCGTTATTCGGAGAACAGGTGAATTTTTTACTCTTTTACAACTTTTCCAGTTAGGTATTTTCATTGAGCTGCCGGTGCTGAAGTTCCCATTTACGGTTCTGATGACACGACAAATTATTAAAGTCTAGTCCGCTCAAATTTGTTAAGACGGCCCTGGTGACTGCGTAACAAATTCACAAATGGACGAAATTCCAAACAGTCGAGTTAAAATAGATGATGATGATGATGCTCCATGCGATGCGCGCCATGAACTAGTAGTTCTGTAAACAATAAACTTCGTGTAAGAAAATAAAAATTAAAAAAGCCACCTAAGGTCTGCATATCGTCGTAATCTTTAAGGCTTAACCATTTATTTCTCAAACTAGAAAATCACCCGGCATGGTATGACGTGTGCAAATTGCCTCTTTATTCGAGAGATTCCCGTCACATCTGATTTGTTTAAATAGATATATATGCGAGAGAAATGTTTAACATTGATTGAAAACAAATAAAATAAACATACGTATTATGACGGGATATATTTTTAATTGCATATTATTTACATATTCCTTTATTCAAAACACCTCTTGATAAACAACATTCAGTGTGAAGTATTTTTCGTTGTTTAACAGTTTTCCTTGTACTTCAGATGTCTTTGTGTAAATTTTAAAGGTTGCAAAAAAATATTATCAAATTATATCATCACGACTGCACGAAATAAATTAGATGCATCGTGACGTCCAAACTATATCATGCGCATGATATACCACTGACGTATTTTACTACTTTCTATTAAAAAACCGAAATTAATTTGAAATATATGATTAATATCATTTAAAATTTCTCGGGAACTATAGATGATAGCGAGATAAATTTTATATCGATGGATAGCAAATTTTATTTCAGTATTTTAGAACTATTAAATTTGAAATTAGAACGACAATTACTCTGTTAAATTTAAAATGACTGAAATTTAGGTTCTCTAACAATGAAACAATGCTGTTTAACGTCTCGCAGTGCTATGGCGTGAGTTTTATTGTTGGTGACGTCAGAGCGTTACCGAGAGATCTGGGCTATTATATTAGTAATGCGAATTATTTTTACAAGTTTCTACTTTTATCAGTGTTCTCAAAATTACACTGCTTTTATCGGTATTAACAAAATTATAATGAAGTTTTGTTTGCTATTATGGATATTTTTGGAGGCATTATAGTTTTGTTCGGCTAGAATCGTTGAAAAACGCTGAACATCACCCTCCGTGTACTCTAATATTGATGTACGAATATTTATGCGCACTTCATGAACTCAAAAGTTCTTAACTTCAGTTCATTAATTTTGCGGAAAGATAAGTGGGATTGGATCGCTTATTTTCTGCTTCCGAAATTTTAAAAGTATTTACGGCAGTACTGAAACTATTAATGAAAAAAATAGAGAAATTATTACTCTTTAGCTAAGTTTGAAACATTGGATCTTTATCATCAGTTTTGCTTTGAGCTAGTCTGGAGGGAACAAGATGGCTCTTGTCGTTAGAATCAGTTGAAGAAAGGAGCATAATCTTAATCTTGTTATAAAAATCCTCCGTTGGGTGTACGGTGCAAGCAGTCCAAGAAGCTGGATAATGGAGAACGACGCTTTATTCCTCGAATATTCCAGAAAATACCTGAAGCACAGGTTAAAAGAAAAAAGTACTTGCAAAAATTAGCAATATAAGCAAACAGAAAGTCGCTAATAATATTAGTAATAGTGCTCAACGTCTAGAAGCTAACCAATTCCCACTCCGAACAGAATTCCAAAGAGATTAATTTCACGTTTGAGCACCTCGGTATTTATACCTTTTCCGGAAGGGCGTGACGTCACATAGAATTTTCTAGAATATTCTCTATATCTGCGTTTTTAATAGAGATGGGGCGATAATTCTTGTATGTTCGAAAAATTTCATTTTTTTTCAAAGTCGTCAAAGTTTCCTCCAAATTGTCGCCAAGTTTGCGGACACTACCTCGGCCTCTCCAATATCCATTAAGAACCTCTGTAAATCTCTCCTTCCAACCTTAAGATTAGCATGGCAGGAAAACAACATTACATATTCGTAACAATATACAAAATCAGAATTTTTTATGCAAGCACTTAAAACTGCTTATTCTTCCAATCTTACTTAATTTATTTACAACTTCATTCGGAATAAGGAATGTATTATGAAAGAATTTTCATTTGAAGTAGCTCTTTAAAAAATTTAAAATTTTGATGCAGTTTAAACGTAGTGTTCTTTCAGGAGAAAACGTGAGATGAGATGTTGGGTGACATGCACAATTACGTTTGCTATGAGACAATGAATTTATGCCACTAAATTCATTAATTCAATTTCTAGACCATATGATAAGTTTTACAGATTTAACTGTTTGAGATTTTCAGTTTTCAAGGTTCAAATGGACACGGACGAATAGACAGACAGATTTCGAAACAATTGATAACAATTTGACCAAAATTTGATAACAATTTGCGAGACAGACCACCTATTATATGTCACCAGTCTACCTCATTGTGTTTTAGAGTTACTGTGCCTACAAACAGACAGACAACATTTCAAAAATGCGATTTTTGTACTCGGGGAGTTTTAAAAATTGCAAATTAATCAGAATCGTTTTCTTTTCCTTTACCGGGATGTAACGTGCACTTAAGTTTTCCCCCTGGTATTATGATCTCATAGTTTTATTTTGAAGTAACCGCCATCCCTATATCGGACATAAAGAATAATTATCCAATCTTAGAACTTTAATCTTCGCTTATAGTAACTTGAAGGTTTTGATAATTGATCCTTTTCAAAAGACAACCTCATTTGTTTCTACCAGTCTGGATATAAAAATCCAAACTATAAATCAAATATATTTCTTGGAGGATTCCACAGCTTGGCTCACCAATACTTTGAAACTCTAAATAGAAAATGTTCGAATTAAAATAGTGGTAGCAATTCCATAAACACATCTTAAATATTTGAAATGTTTGAACATATTCGAAATCTTTTGCAGCTTGCATCAACTGTAATTTCGAATTCTGGCTAATAAATATCAAGAGTTGAAAAAGGAAAAGGCATTTAATGTGTTCAGTCGGAAATGATCTGACTTTTTTAGCTCGTTAAGTGTAATAAGAACCAGTTGAATATTTTAATCATTTATCTCAGTGACTTTTGAAACAGCATATTACGCACGCAGCCGTATTTAACAGCACATAGTTTATTCTGAAAAGACATACTGTATCTAGAAATGGTCGTTTCAAAGCCTAGGCGGCATATGACATAAAATGTAATTTCGGTGGGTTTTTGGAGTAGCATGTATCGGTATTCAAAAACAGAAATTCAACAAACTTTATTGTAAATGTTTGGCAAGGGACAGTAAAATGTTTTACAAGCCTTTAAATAGTGTAAAAAGAATTGAATACAAATAATAACCGAAAAAAAAAACAGAAAGAATTACAGAACTCATCTCTACGAGTGATATTCATGCTTTGGAAAAACTAAATAAATGAAACCGAAATAAAGGACATCAATAATTTTTAACGTTGGGGCTATATTTCAAACCTTGAAATATTTCTTTTATAGTTCTCTTAGTTTCTGAGTTGAAAAGGAGTGACTGATAAGACCTGTAAACCAGAGATGTAGTCGCAAAATAAGCAGAGACTGGGCACTCTAAAAGCTGTGCCGGAACGCTCTTACATGGGTGACAAAAATCGCCTTCTTTAAGGACTTCTTCACAATTGTTTTTTATTTCTTTCCCGTGAAAAAAAAACAGTGCCGGAACGGCGTTGCGGTGATTGCCGGCTCCACTAAAACCCTGCATTAGAAGTTAATGAAAGTACTACTGTTAAAAAATTATAAAGTTTATTTTATGTTTAGGAATAAAAATATTCTTTTAGAAATTATCACAAATTTTGTTTCTTCTGTTACCTTTAGGATATAAACAAATTGCATTGAATACGAAGAACGCTGAGTGATAATTCGAGAGAGAAATGATAGCTGTGGGAGCTCGTCCATTAGGGCTGAAGTGCTGTTGTACCCCCAAATTATTATGGAAACAGGTAATTTCGTTTCTAACATTTCTCAGCATTTGCAGACAGAAAGTCGCTAATAATATTAGTAATAGTGCTCAACGTCTAGAAGCTAACCAATTCCCACTCCGAACAGAATTCCAAAGAGATTAGTTTCCCGTTTGAGCACCTCGGTATTTATACCTTTTCCGGAATGGCGTGACGTCACATAGAATTTTATAGAATATTCTCTATATCTCCGTTTTTAATAGAGATGGGAAGATAATTCTTGTATATTCGAAAACCTCATTTTTTACCAAAGTCGTCAAAGTTTCCTCCAAATTGTCGCCAAGTTTAGGGGCATTACCTCGGCCTCCCTAATATCCATTAAGAACCTCTGTAAATCTCTCCTTCCAACCTTAAAATTAGCATGGCAGGAAAACAACATTACATATTCGCAACAATATACAAAATCAGAATTTTTTATGCACGCACTTAAAGCTGCTTATTCTTCCAATCTTACTTAATTTAATTACAACTTCTTTCGGAATAAGGAATTATTATGAAAGAATTGTCATTTGAAGTAGCTCTTTAAAAAATTCAAAATTTTGATTCAGTTTAAACTTAGTGTTCTTTCAGGAGAAAACGTGAGATGAGATGTTGGGTGACATGCACAATTACGTTTGCTATGAGACAATGAATTCATGCCACTAAATTCATTATTCTGATTTTTATCCTAGAAATTCAATTTTTCTTTACTTCGAATATTTTTGATTTGCAAACGGAATTATGATAATATTTCTTAGAATTTGTTTTATATTTAACCAGCAGTACGCGCACGGCGTTGCCCGTGGAATCAGGACTTCAACAAGATGGGAAAAAAATGCCCACAATGACACGAAAAAGTTTTAAAAACAAAATCAAAGCAAAAGATTCACATTATTGATTTTGGACAATTACAAGAATGTAATGACGTCACCGGATGGAATCGGATTGTAGAAAGCATATTACGCCACCTCCTTCGAGGAAGGTCACCCCCAGCCAATGAAATTGTAACAATGCATTTTGGAATTGTCCGGAGAAACTCTCGCTGTCAAATCTCGCTAGCAAAAAAAATGTTTGAACTGATCAGGGAAAAATTAATTTTAAAAAAACGGAATAAGATATTTTAACCGTTTTTGTTTTGAATCCGACAGAAATGTTCCAGTTATAAGCTGGAAAAAATGAAAATTATAGAATTGTTAGAACGTGAGATGCGAGAATTTGAAAAATTATTATCAAAAATTACCATAAAAGTGACTATTATTTAAAAACATTTCAAAATTCAGTAAATTACGTTAGAAATTCAAAACAAATTTCATTAGAAGGAAAATTAATTGTTCTATCCGATGGTACATTGATTGTTTTTCAACTATCATTAGAAAAGATGCTACAGCCGTAAACGTCCCGAAAATGACCCAAAACAACACAAAACATTAAATAAAAAATTTTCTAGATTGAATTTTAATTCTGGCTTCGAGGTGCATTGAGTCACCATTAAGACTACCTGTGTGCCAAATTTCAAGGCTGTCAGTGCGATTTATTCGTCTGGACATCGCATTCACGCACACACACAAACATTGCCTTTTATAAGTATAGATTTCATTTTACTTAAATTATTTACTACATTGTTTTTTATTTTTTAGAAGATTGTTAATAAATATGTAGCAGTAGCAGTGTGTTATTTAGCATTAGTAAAGTTTTGATTAAAAGATTATGGCACACAGTCTGACAAACACAAAAATTAATTTCGAATTTTCGCCGTCCAATGATTTTAATAACTTAGAATTTTAAAGTGAAATATCGAATAAGATTTCTGACGACGATTGTCTTTCTCTTTTACATCATATCAGGCAAAAGCCGAACAATAACACATTTTCTTTTCAAAAAGTTTGAGTTAAGTGTAAAGACAGGGTGAGATGTTACTACGTTAAGCAATACAATATGGAACTAAGTGTTTAGATGACATGGACAATTATATTTATTGTGTGAATGTGAAGTGAAAGAACTGGAGCCTATGATATAATTTACCAAAATTGATGCTCATAATAGTGACACCATACTTATTACAAGAAGAACTCAATGGCGCGACCGCCATCCTCAATGCACGCCTCGCAGCGACGATGGAGGGATTGGCGAACTGCAGTTTCTGCTCATCGCCTCTAGAAATTTTCAGAACTGCAAAAATATTTCTCAAGAGAATACAATTTAAAAAAAAACAGCTTTTGCTTTAAATAGGCCAACTAAACCAATGAATAATGAAATAAAAAACGATTATATTTACATTATTATTGTGGTTACAACGTTCATTACATACATTATTATTGTGGTTACAACGTTCATTACATACATTATTATTGTGGTTGCAACGTTTTAAAACAGATGAGTTCTGAAGGAAACTCATCTGCATCTGCTATAACAAACATTCTTTTTCTAACATAGATAATTCTCTATAATACTGTCCCGATAACTGGAATTAAAAAGTTGGCCTACTTAAAGGTAAAGCTGTCTTTTAAAAATTATACTCTTGAGATACAATTAAGTATAGAAGTAAGTAAGAAAAGTAAGTATGTATAGAAAAAAACACTTTACATAGACGATCTCACAGTAGCATCCTCGCTACAAGGTGTGAGGCCTTTGACTTTTAATGGATTTCAAATTTATTTGGAGAGAAGATAAATGAAAAGCCCCAAAACAATTAATTATATACAAGACCTAATGGAAACAATATTCAATAAAGAGAGAACCTTAAACACTAATATAAAATACAAATTACATATGTAGATAAAAAAATTGCAGATAGAAAAAATTGCAAAATGGTTTTATCATAAATGGAAGGTCGTAAAATGAAAATGCCCAGAACGATTAAAATAAATGCAATGTTGATATAGAAAATACTGGTGATACCTTGCTAAAATACAATTAAAATAGTACTTTTAGGGTGATTCAAGAAAGAAACCACGCACACTGAAATAAATGCGAAAAAGAATATATGAGGCAGAAGACAAGTTCATTGTATAAAAATCAATATTACGTACTTAAAGGTTTGGAAATGATAACCTGAGCCAAACTGGTGAACAGTTTTTATAAATATTGAAGATAGCCCATACAAAGTTCCTAATTATGAAAGACCAGGACGCGGAAAAGACAGCTAAGCTACATTGGCGAGAAACAGAAATATCTCAAATGGGATATTAAAACCTATTTAGATTGGCAATAATTATTACATAATTAAAAGTTTTCTTTATTTGCCTATAAATAAAAAAAACTGAAATGAAACAAGAAGATTTTCAATTGGACTGGAAAAGCTATTCTTAATTCGCAGAAATAAATTAAAAAGTTTCCTAATTTTGACACGAGACAGGTGGATTTTTAGTGTTCTTTGCCACTGAAGCTCTTACAGGTCGTCTGATGATTTATAAAGTCGAAGAAGCTTGTCAAAGGATAAAATGTCGCAATGTGTAATGATTTCCTTCTTCTCCGCAGTCATATATGTCATTTAATCGAATCTTTTGAAATAAGAAGGAAATGGTTTATGACCCGTTACAAACTGAATCTTTTGCATTTGCCAAGGTTCCGGTGTTGTCTTAACTTTGGGCAGAATTCGATATATGCTTCTGCCTGTGGTGCCGTTATTCTAATCGTTCTGTTATCTTTCAAGTTATATACTGTGTATTTTCTTTTTCAGAAAGTTTCTAGGTGCCGGGACTTGGAGTCGAAGCACGTTCAGCTATATTGTCAGCAGCTTCATTACTTTGAATACCCACTTGTGCCTTCGCCTATGTAAGTGAGATAGAAGAATTGTTGACAAGGATAACTTGCATTTCTTGGGTTATTGGACCTTTTCTTTTAATAGAGGAGATAGATCTTAAATCGAATTCACTGTCCGAATAAATTGTTACAGATTGATTGAATAGAAATGCTCTCTTTCAGGCTTCTTTAATAGCGAGTAGTTCCGCCTGAAAAACTGAATTTTAGCTTTCGGGACCGGCCGTCTACTGCTCACTTATTGAGTTTCCCTCTACAGGCAGAATGCACATTCTGTCCTGTCCTCTTGTTTAGAGTCATCGATATAAATATTAATGTTAGAATTGAATTTATATGCTGATAGGTCAAAGAAGACTTTTCCTCTATGTTAAATTCATCCGGATGAAATTTGTAATGGCGAAATTTTGGTTCATGATCAGCTGGACAGAATGATTGATTGTGAGGATGGCTGACTTTATTCAATCTTGAGACACGGACATATGTAGTCTCCTGCTTTGCTTTGAGACCCGGACGTATGTAGCCTCCTGCTTTCCTTTGAGACTCGAATGTGTGTAGCCACATGCTTTGCTTTCAAAGAAAGAGACATGATCCCCTGAAGTAAATCCCTCCCCTCTCCGAGGTTCGAGACGTGGAGTAGGCACCACAGATATTTAGTAAAATTTCCTTTGTATGGAGTTTAGGATCTTGGATTGTGTTGCAGTAAGAGGGCTGGCCTTTGTTGCTGCCCCATGTAGAACCATACTCGATGCTACTGTCAGATAAAGGTTTCTAAGCAATTCTTTCTTGTAACCCCTGTTATTCTAAGAATAATTTGGTAGACTTTCGTATTTTAACTTTAATATTATACAGGTAGTCAGCCCAGTTTAGTTTCTTGTCGCTGGTGAAGTCTAAATATGTCATTGAACTTTGTTTCTTAATTGTTTGGTTTTCGAATTTGACCCTTGGTCCATTGACAAGTTTACTAATAATTATAAAATTTGACTTTTCAATTGAAACTGTTAGTTTGTGCTAATCTGACAGTATTTATAAACAATTAAGTGCTGCCTGAACTGTGTATTTGTGTTTGCCGCCAGATGGTTCATTGACAACTAAAGATTATATATTTAATAATAATATAGTTAATAAACTTAATTGTTTCGTGTGTACTACAGCTTCTTCATGTAAGAAAACCTATGTTGTGGAAGTTCCCTTACACTTTTGCAGCAAACTTATATAAGAGGCAATCGGAAAAGAAACTGGAGTTTTATTGATATCACAAAGGATTTAGAATCTTATTTAATACTCCAATTTTACAAAGTATTCTTAAAGATCAAATTGTGATTGACTTTTAACCCGTTTTCTTTTAGCAGCCTTGCAGTTGTTCCATTCATCGTCTACACGATCGTCCGTAATGGAGTCAAGTAACTCTCCATGTCATTGTGTTGCGAAAGTTTGGAGAGGGGGGCAACAGTTCAGGTGTCGTCCTCGTCATCGGTTCAAACCTACGAGGTCCACCCCAAATTGACCTTCGTGTTACTTCAAAACGGGCGTTAATATCTGAAACTGTACGCTGACGGAACCAACTTCACACATTCCTCTAGCAAAATTATCTTTTGATTTCAACATTAAAATGGTACGGCACATTTTAGATCAGGAGCATGCTAACTGGAATAAAGAATGTCGATAAAATTATTAAAATATAGCAACCATAATCATGCAGCTTATTGGATATATTTCCTAATACACTTACTGTTTTAGAGAAAACTTAGATTTCATAAAATCGAACACATGGAATTAAATATGTGTTTAAACAATGAAAACTATTTGACTCTCATAAGAACAATGAAACTTATTGTTGTAAACTAAGCCTAAAATTACATTTAAAAATTATTACAAATAGAGACAAAATTATAAGGCAACTTAATTGATGCTATTGAAAAGATAATTTTAGAGAATTTTTGGATGGTGTAAAAATTATTCTTGTGTTATAATATTTTCGGAAATTATCATGGAAAAACGCAGATATTTCGCTTGATTTTTAACTAATTAGATTTCTCATTAAAATTTCAAAATAAAACTGGCTCCAAAGTTCACATTCCAACCCTCCAAAATCTGTTTGTGCTAAATTTCGTTGATCGGGGTCCAACGGTCTTCCCTGTAGAGCGCCAAAACACACACACACACACTCCTTTATTACTAATAGAGATATTTACACATGATATTTAAGTTATATGTTTGAGTAATATTAATTTTTATGTTATATTGAGATAAATGTAAAAAAAACAAATATAAATACATGCTTAGTAATTTTTCTTTTAACTCTTTTAGACGTAACCAGATCAATTCAGAGTCAATTTGTAAGTACTAACAAAAATAATAGGTTTTTATTTAAATTCTAGATGTCTGGATAAAACTTCATGGCATTTTCAGATTACGTTGGTTTTGAAATATTGGTTCATAAAAGAATTGGCATAGTACATTTTTGAAATTATTTGCGTTTATATTGTGATCTAAGTTATTTTGAAAAATGTTGTAAGCAGAAATAAGTATATGTTTGGAAAATGTTTGCTGAACTTAATTAACAGATCAGTTTTTGTACAATTAAAAATCTTATTTCGATTTCAGATTATTTTTAAGGCTGTTTTTGTGTTCTTTTGTATAATCTTGTGTATTTAACGTAAATCAAGTTTTGCAGATTTTTATTTAATTTTAAAAAAATACATTCTTTTGAAAGAATTAGCTGTAATTATTTAATTAGCATTTTAGCCATTATCTTCTCAAAGATCATACCATAATTGGACTTTAATTAAGCAAATCCTTAGAAGATATAATTATATTACTTTAGCTATTTGCTAGACGTTTTAGACTAATTATGTCAAAGTGATGATATTTTAATCGAATATACCGGATGCATTACCTTAATTACCACTTTTTTAATATACATATGAATATAAAATTTAATTTAAAATCGTGGCCTTGATCAAGGTTAAAATGCTATCTTATAAAATTGCTGCGGTTAAATCTATTAATTTAAGTTCGGCGAACGTCAGAAGGAACGAAAGATATCTCTGAAAGGCGGAGGTTTCGTTTTTACGTTTGTTAAACGATTTCAGCGCCTCTCAATGGGCAGGATGACTGCTCACTGACACCAATCTTCCGCATTCACACCGTAACTCCATTTCTCACCGAGATAAGTTTATTATTTAAGTTCCTGGAGATGAATACTTGCAAGTTTAATGAATGTTTTAAAGTTTATGAACAATACTTTATATGAATAAAAAAAATCAAATATACTAATGCATAAAACTTCGTTTTATAAAATTCGACTTGATCTTGCAATTTTCTGTAATATTTTGAAATCATCATTGCCTTTTTCTATGTTATACATTATTTATATGTTATATTGAGTTAAGTATTATATTAATTCCCGAATAATATTTTTATTACCATAAGCAGATCCAATTCTATGCTAATTTAAAAATGGTGCTTTAAATAATAAAACACACATTAATATTCTAACTTTAGATAAGTATACAATATGCAAAGAAGGGACTCTTGCTACAACTTCTTTCAACTAAATAATGAAACTTTTTTAAAAGCATTTAACTGTTTTTTTAAATATGAATTTCACTACTGCGAATCATATTGAAATTTCTAAAAATCAAAATCAAGTGATTTGGAAAAAAGCATTCAAAACGATATTATTCAATTAATTCTTTCTTATTACGTGAAATTTGTATTCCATGATGCAAAGCGTTTAAATGTTATTCTATAACCTTAGATTGTGGTTGCCATGATTTTTCTATATCTAAAGCCACGATAGGTAATATTGTTAATAAGAAAGGAATAAAATCTTCAAAATCTGGCTTCAAGTAGGAAAATTATTCCAAATAATTATCCAAGAAAATAGCACAGTTCTTCGAGTATTGCAAAGGTGAGTCATCTATCGTTAATGGAAAATCCTATAATTCAAAGGGTTGTTGGAAAATCATTAGAATCCCCAGTATCAACTGCAAACAAAATTATTAATTTTGAATTGAATCTTAAAAAGGCAAAAAATACGATGTTAATCGTCTTTCTCCACCACGTCATATCGCTGAAAGCAAAACACGCTGCAGAATTCTTTGTGAAAAGCATTTATCCGGAGAAAAATGTAACATAGACGGGAGTCTATTTAAATGACTGCATGAAGAAAAGGTCATTTTATTATCATCAAAGAGGAGGAAAAAAACTTAAAACATGGTTCAATGTATCCAAAGAAATTTTTTCTAAGAGATTTATGATTGCTGCTGGTTTATCATATAATGGAAAAATAAAACTAAAGAGAGTGGAGAAAAATGTTAAGATCAACTCCACATACTATTAAGGACATATTTTATCCCTAATCTTCAAATTTCTAAAACCTATTTGACTACAATACCATCAATCAGTAGAAATGCATCAAGACTAAGCAGGCAGTCACACATCACAATCCAAGGTTAATTTCCTGGGAAAAATAGAACAAGAAATAGGTATTAAGACTCAGGGGCGGCCGGAGGTGGGTGCGAACGGTACGACCGCACTTGGCCCCGCGTTTTCTAAAGGCCCCGGGCAGCTGTCTGATTTTGCAAATTAAAAATGTCTTCTTATTTTTTATTTTAATTCAAATATACATACATACATACGGATTAAAATAAAAAATAATAAATACGAACATATAGTATATGTGCGATATGTGCACATTTCAAGTCGTCGGAAAGATAATTATGAAGCAGAGGGAAATCTATAGATGGTGGATTTTTTGTCAGCGTCGAATTAAGAAGAAAATGAATTAGTCCGAGGATCGCAGCTTCAACAGGATCAACAAAGAGTTGAAAATGAAATATCGATATCAATGATCTGGTATTTGACCTGAAATTATAATTGATAAATTTAGAACGGCTATCATACAAATTAGATTGACATAAGTAAAAAAAAACTTCAATTTTCCACAGGATAAAAATTACAGAAGTTTTTCTGAAATTATTTAAGAAATTTAAAGAATGAGAAACATCAAGAACGAAGATAGGATGGTTACTCTCCTCAAAATACACAGACGCCGCATTGTACCACACTTCAATATAAGCAATGTAGTAAATAGGATAATACAATAAATTATTATTTTGTTTTACGAAATTTGTTTCAAGACCCCGCAAATCAACTTTGTACCAGGCCCCTCTTTTTTCGGGCCGGCCCTGTTAAGACTATATACTGTCCTTGATATTCCTGATAAATCTCCTGATGTATCACTGATGGACTTATGCGCTTTTCGACTTTTAAAAAGTGCATTATCCAAACGTCGACCTACAACCCTTTGTGGACTTTGGAAACCTGTTCAACAGGAATGGGACAAAATACTTCTAGCAATACTGCAGACGGCATTATTGTCTTGGAAATTACGATGTAAAAAGATTTTAAGAATAAGGGCTATCAAGCTGAAAATTTTAAACACAAAACAAATTATGTAAAATAATTCTATAAACACCTTTAAAATCGTCTAAAAATGCACGAACAGCCTCTGTGTATAATTAGAAAATTTACAAAAACTAACCTTAAATGTTGATCAAAGCCTTCGCAATCATATGGCCAATGGCGAGGATTACTATACCAGCAACCTTCTTTATGAGAGAGCAAGAAGAAAAAAAGACAGGTCAATATAGTTTATTATAAAATTCAATAGGGACTCAGAAATTATTATTTAAAAAAATTCTTTAATACTAATGCGATCAATGAAGCAGTGTGTGTGTGTGTGTGTGTGTGTGTGTGTGTGTGTGTGAATGCATTTCTATAATTTCCTCATAATCTGGTTCGAATCAGCAAGAACTGATTATTTTATTATTTTAAACGATTTCACTATTATTGTTTAATTAACTATTATTTTAAATATTATATATTGTTATTTTAAAATAGGACCGGATAGAACCTCTACTCGGTCTTAGTTTGCCCATCACTAGACTAATAATTCTTTTTACTACTGTTCAAGAAATTATATACATTCTTTTTAATTCCTTGAATAAATATTGGAAATATTTCTTAACTTAATCATAAGTTAATATTAAAACCCTTAGTTGATATTTAATGACCTCCAAGAGTCCTCTTATAGATATTATCAAAGGCGTTTATGTCGCTAACTGATATGCGTAAAAACCTTGATTTTAACTCTAAAACTAAATTTAATGCAAATGTTTTGGTTTTGTATTTTTGTATTTAACGATTTTTTTTTTTTTTGCTTTTTCATATGATATGAGATAGTTAGTCGTGTGAACGGTGTCAATGAAATGCTGCGTAGTGCATCCCAAAAAAATCATATTTTCTTTGGACCTTTCATCTCTCTCATCAAATTTATTAAAAAATGTAGAAATGATATAAAAAACCTCAATGATTTAGTAAATAATGAGATATCTTATACATCAGACGTACAAATTGAATTCAGAACTGAATCCACTATAAGAAGACACAAAGCAAAGAATAAATTTGAAATGATACGGCTGCTCTGATCCAAGGCAACACAGAAAAATGTGCTCTAATATCACTACAAAAAATTTAAACACTCTGGAAGAATGGTTAGAACTTTGGAGAGTTGCTGTTAATACAGATAAACTAAGGTCATTTTATTCAGAAAAGGACACAGTAGATTAACACCAGACTCGCTTGTCTTGTTCTGGATTAAATATCTTGGTGTGAAATTGGACAACAAGCTCACTTTTCGGGGACATATATCATATCGCATCAAAATGGTCAATTCCGCTCAAACCCCATAATAAATCTCTTTCACAATTTCATACGGATTCCTTTCTGTGGTTATTTAAATTTTAGTAAAATCCATGACACTCACAATAATTGTATTCTATAAGGTTGTTTATCATTTATTTTTCTATTTATTTCATATCCAATCTTGGTGTTTCAGATGCATTTTTATACTATGGTGTAAGCAGAAATTCCCAGATAGCACACACACACACACACTTGTAGCAAATGTGATTTCTCTTGATATTAGCTTGTCATGACAAACTTGATGCGACAACATTGCAGTAAACTTCCTGCAAAGTAATAAAGCATAATCGACCAACCCACTTGCAAAACAAGTTTGCTGTGAAGCTGTTATGACAAACTTCACACCACAATTGCAAAACAAGTTTGCTGCAAAGTGGATACGTCACACTTACACACCACGACCTTGATACAGTTGTATATATCTAGTTTTGATTTTTGTCTTTGTTTTAAAAAAACATCCGATTTTTAATAGCATCTCCTAGACCGTCCTTCTTTTTATTAATTCAATAAATCAATGATAATTTGTAAAAAACTAACTACGTCTTTTTATAAAAAAAAATTGAAAAATTCTCCATCTTTTTACTAAATATAGAATTCGTACTTTAAAGAAAACTATATATCGAAATTTTAACATTCATAAACAAAATTAAACCTGAAAAACAGTCAATGTTTGTTGAAAAATAATAACTTACATTTTGTCCTATATTTTAAAAGTAATTACTTTTGAACCCGAATTTCATAATTTATTCTATTAGCAAAACGTAATTATTATCGACAATCACTCTCTCTTTGACTTCAAATCATATTCTGAACTCAAAATTAAAAAAAATTAATGAAATCAAGAAAACAGTTTAAAATAAAACGTGTAGATGCACCGATCTATTAGCTCAATCTATCTTCTCCGCTCAGAGTTCCGCTGGCTGAGTGGCTAAGGGTCTGGCTATAAAGTGGGCTCTTAAAGTTTATTAATACACTCCGTTTCTATTGTGAGTGTAGAGAGAAGTTTATCCAAATTAATATTAATTAAGAGTTATTTGAGATCCACTATTCTACAAGAACTTTTGTTGGGCTTTCAATAACTTCAATTGGGCTGGAAGTTCTGAAAGTGTTAATATTACTGAAAAGATTGGCGATTTTAAAATTTATTATTTTTGTACTAATTTCTTTGTATTATATTCTTTTGCAAGATTTTTCATCAAACTGCTTCAACTATACAAATTTTCGTGGTATTTTTCATAAATATTATTGATATTAATAATAAATTTACGAGTTTCAATAGTAAATATCGCTTTTGTTGTTCTTTGTCACAGGATTTAATTGGCAGCGTAATTTTTTGAGGTAATAATTTATTCAATTAAACACTTTTATTAATATGATTTCGTAATTTTTTAAAAACTTTCAATGTAAATAGAGATAAAAAAATAAGATAATGAAATTTCAAATATTTGATTATCTGACTCAAGGAGTTCTAAAACATGGAGATTCAACAAAATCTTAAGACCAAATTTTTTGACGATTGCAAATTTTTGGCTTTTTGTGCTTCGTATATGAGAAAGTAAAGACTAATATGAATTAGATAACATTGACCGAATCATTTATCATTAAATTTAGTGAATGAGAAGCACAAAGTAAATAAAGCTCTGTAGTCCAGTCAACGAAGGATTAGAAAAAAACATTAAATCAAAAAGTTTTGAAAATGGGAGCACATCTTCGTGAGGGGCTTCTGATGAATGTTCTAGAAGTCCCCGGTCCTGGGGATAAGCTCGAGCCGCAATTTTGGATTTCATCCATACTTTTTAGTTTTTCCTGAATATCTCAAACACTATTCAGTTTTTAAACTACAATTGATTTCACAAATTAAACAATGTAAAATTCCCTACAAATACATACTTTAAATTTTCTTATAGCTTTAATAGTTTCCTGGATAATGGGTCACAAAGTTTGCCGCGATCTTGGATTTCATCCCCCTTTTAAGATTTTTCTTGAATATCTCGAAAACTATTCATTTTTTAAAATTACATGTGATTTAACAAATTACAGAGCATACAATTCCTTACAAATGCATGCTCCTATTTTTCTTCTAGCTTCAATAGTATTTGAGGTAATTGGTCTCAAAGTCGATGAATTTGTTAGAAATCTTAGTAGATCGTCCAGTCAACGAAGGGTTTGAAAAAAAAAACAACATTAAATCATATAGTTTTGAAAATTGCTACACCTGTTCGTGGGAGAGGCTTCTGATGAATATACTAAAAGTCCCCGTCCTGCGGGTGGAAGCTTGAACCGCCATCATAGATTTCTTTCCCCCTTTTTAAGTTTATCTTAAATATCTCGAAATCTATTCAGTTTTCAAATTACATGTGATTTAACAAATTAAATAGCTTCAAATATTCCAAACAAATGGATTGTTTTATTTTCTTTCAACTATAATAGTTTACGATATAATGGGTCTCAAAAGTTTGCCGCTATCTTGGATTTCATCCCCCTTTTGTAGTTTTTCTTGAAAATCCTTAAATTATTCAATTTTCAAAATACATGTAATAAGCAAATCAAAGACCGTAAAATTCTCGACAAAAGAATGCTTTTATTTTTGTTTTAGATTTAATAGTTTGCGAGATAATGGATTTCAAAATTTGCTACAATCTCTTATCCCCCTTTTTTAGCTTTTATTAAATAACTCAAACTAGTAAAGCTAGAAAAAATAAAAGCATGTATTTATTGGGAATTTTACGATCATTAGTTGTTGTATCACTTGTAATTTGAAAATTAGATATTTTTTTGAGATATTCAAGAAAAACTAAGCAAAGGTTGATAAAAACCAAGATGGACGCAAATTTTGAGACCCTTTATCACAGAAACTATTAAAGTTAGAAGAAAACTAAAAGCATGAACTTGTAGGAAGTTTTTCGCTCTTTAATTTGTTAAATCAATTCTAATTTAAAAATTGAATAGATTTCGAAATATTCAAGAAAAATTAAAAAAGAAGGGATGAAATATAAGATGGCGGCGCGAGCTCAGCCCCCAGGACAGGGAACTTTTAGTACGTTCATCAGGAGGCCCTCACGAGCATTAGGGTGGGCCGAAAAACACTTTTTTTCGAAATCGCTATTCTAATAGTGCGGAAAGGGTTCTCTCTGGGTTCAATAAACACGGTGTAAAATATTTTTTTGATTGGATAATATCTTCTGCCCCCGCATCGCACTTGGATTTTGAAAATTTGGGTAAAAATTGCAATTTTTACTCGGTGTAGGAAATATAATTATTTTTCAATATTGTTATTCTAATAGTGCTGAAGAGGTGCCCACTGGGTTCAATAAGAAAGGTATAAAATATTTTTTCGATAGAATAATATCTTCTGTTTCCGCATCGCAATTGAAATTTTGCAATTTTTGTAAAAAAAGTACACTTTTTCTTGTCTTTTCATACAGAAAGCGACTTCGGAATATTGCTGATAATACTGATAGAAAGGCTCGCAATTTATATTTAAATCATACACAAGCAACGCCTAACGCAGAGTATGTAGATCAGTGGTGAATCCAAGGGAGGGGCTATCGGGCTGCACCCTCCCCCCCCCAGAGCTAAACCAAAATTCTTGATTTAATTTAAAATCACTACAACCGTTTGATCTTAATTTTCATTTTAAAAGAATAGTAATAAAATCGTGACAACAGTGCTTTCTGACTTGACAGGCTCGAAAATTTTCCTGCTTTTCTAGTCATTCCACTTGCACTTGCAGCGTTGGCGCGGTCGAAAACATTTTTTGGCCAGCTATTTCATTGCATTTTTTATTAAATTATCGAAAGTATTGTAGTGTTCTTTATTATTCTTATTGTTAGGAGAGAAAAGCCTGTAAAGTTAAAGTGTTTTGGTTTATATAAGCCATGAGGTTTGACATTCGTCACTACGATAAAAAAATTTTATGACCTC